>JAPFQT010000439.1:57500-65000 GCA_027627225.1 Congeria kusceri
TTCATGGGCTATACCGAAAGTTAATATTTGTGAGTTTTGCCTTGTTCTAAAAATAGACACTGCTTACTCTGCTCTCCGTATATAATGCGAATATTTTCGACTGTTAGTGTCTACGGCCATATCACGTTGAAAACACCGGTTCTCGTCCGATCACCGAAGTTAAGCAACGTCGAGCCCGGTTAGTACTTGGATGGGTGACCGCCTGGGAATACCGGGTGCTGTAGACTTTTTCCGTTTTTGTTTTCTTTTTTTGTCGCACTATTCCGTACTAACAACGTACTGTTGCTTTTGGTGCTTTTGATGATGTTTATGTTGGTAGTTTTTGTTTCATGTTGCTTGCCAGTGTGCACCGCGACTGAAGTTGACTCTTTCAGCTGAAGGCAAGAATGTTTCTATGTGTTCGTTATGTGAGGTTGAATTTCATAAATAATTATGTTAAAGCGCGGATTCATCGAACGCAAGCACAAGCCACTCGATTGACTGTTAGTCGACGTCGGAAAACGTTTCAAACCGGAAGTACACAACATTAGCGTACGATGAAATTTTCGTGTGATTCTGGCATGCGCACGTGACATATGTCTACGGGGATGCATTCTAAATCACGAGCGCGCGCCATTATGGCGAACGACGAGCGCGCATCGTACATTTCGTGTGTCCGTGGCAAAACGTGCGACGAATATAACTGGTTCGTACATAAGGCTTTCCAGGAATGGAGACGGTATCGCTTCTCGGCCTTTTGGCTAAGATCAAAGTGTAGTGGTTTATGCGATAAACCGTGTAGAATGATTGAATTGGATTTACCGGCCATCGAGGGCAGCGCTATCGTGTCGGGAGTTATTGACCGCTCAGTACGCCTCTTTCATCGGAATGGAGTAAACAATGTTGACGTCGTGCGGGCGCTGATGAGGGCTGGGATAAAACCGGAGGATATTAGCGCCGTTTCAAAAGGTCAGTCCTCAACTTCCGTTGAAGTTGTATTTAAATACCCGGATTGCATGAAAACAATGTCGGCACTTGGACCGACATTAAATGCAGGCAACAAAGTTTATGAGATTTCACAGTTGCACCTGAGAAGAGTCATAGTCAAAGTTCACTGGCTGCCAGTTTACTTTGAAGCAGAACTGTTGAAAAATATTTTTTCTCAGTTCGGCAAAGTTCTTAAAGTTGCGGATGATTATTTCTACTTTGAGGACATTCAAATTGCATCGGGAGTCAAACGGGTAATCATTGAGGCAGATGAGGAAAAGTTGAAATTGATCCCACATTTGTTAAAGTTTAAGTGTGGTACCAGAGCGCTGGTGACGATGTACGGGCGCCCCCCCCTGTGCCTGCGGTGTCGCACCGTCGGGCACATGCGGAGGGACTGCCCGGGCCATGACGCTGGCGCCCCAGTTACTGTTGCAGGGCATCCCCGGACTGAGGAGGCTGTGGCGGCCCGGCCAGGTCTGCAGTCGCCGGAAGCTCATCATTCACGGCCGGAGGTGCAGACTGCGGAGCAGCCGGCGGCGACTCAAGACGCATCGGAGCTGGTTTCACAACCGGTAGTACAGGTGGAAGCGCAGGCAGCAGCGCAAAATGCGGCGCAGCCGGCAGCGCAGGCAAAGGTGCAACCGGCAGCGCAGAAAGCGGCGCAGCCGGCGGCACTGAAAGTGACGCAGCCGGTGGCGCAAACAGCGACGCAGCCGGCAGCGAAGAAATTAACTCAGAAATCGGCGAAACGGGCGGCGCAGAAAGCGGCGCCGCCGGCAACGCAGACGGCGACGCAGACGAGAGCGATGCAGAACAAAGAGCAGCCAGCAGTGCAAACAGAACAGATGGAGGCGGAAGACTTCGATGAGGAAGAAGACATCGATGTAGACCCGAACCGTGGGGAGCGTAGGATCCGAGAAGAGGATCTGACGCCCTCGCCAAAGAATAAAAGACGGACAACCCCACAAGGCAAGTCAACCCAAGATCGTAAAAAATGGTCAGATATACGGTCCCAGGACAGTTTACTTGATGATTTATTGGCGACACAGTCGCCAAACTCATAATTTGTGTAATATAACATACATATGTAAATATAAAAAATCATAAAAATGGAAACAAAAAGTATAAAAATGCAACATAAAAACCCAAAAATATATATTTTAATAAGTATAAATATACTTACCGTGTACATAATTACCTTGCATATGTTTGCCTCCTTCTATGTTGATGAACTGAAACGAAAAATGGACTACGAGATAAGAAAAATGATAATGTATGAAGGAAAAATACTTACTTTTTTTCTACTTACCTGTGTTTTGGATTCCTGTTCACTATGTGTTCCTGAAATAGAAAATAAATATATGTATTTATTTTACGTAAGACATAAATGTAATAATATAGAAATAATACTTACCTACTTTTCAGCAATTAACTCCCCTTTGCATAAATGTCCGAGTTCTTATGCTTGTCTTTATAAAAACCGGTTTGTAAATCTTGCCAGGTTTACACACCTACTACATGTATTAAAGTCTTCTTTCCACTGCTACCCATGTCACGGTAGACTAAATATCGATAAACGCAATGAACATCTAATACACAGTTTACATATTGATTTATATGTCGTCTGCTATTGGTTTTACCAACGATGTATTCATAGGTTTAATGTATTTAAACGTCAAATAACTTTTTGGATAGTAATATATTACTGTTATAAACATTTTCTAATTTATTTGAATAGTTTTTATGTACAGTATCAGTTTAAAATATATTTCATTAAACAATATCATTTCGCATCTAAATTACCTGTTAGGTTTATAATTCACTCTTACGTATTGTTTATCGATACGTCGTACTGTATACAGGTAAAGATAGCAGCGGTCAGTGTTGTTTTAAAGGCTTTGCTCGCCCTAGTCACAACTGACTACACTGTGATTTATATATGTAATTTGCACAATGTTTCAGTATTTAGCACTTATATATTATTGTGTGAATCTCTAAATTAGATCAAAATGGCAAATCTAAAAATAGCAACTTTGAATGTGAACGGTCTTATCACCAAAGAAAGACAACTCTTTTTACATAACTTTTTGTCTTCAAATAATTTTGACATACTTTGTTTGCAAGAAACTCACGTTAATAATTTTATAACTGCAAAGAATATTGAAAAGGTTTTAACTTTGAAAAATAAAATTGTATGGAGCTTTGGAGAGGGTCGATGTAAAGGTGTTGCTATTATTGTAATAAATCCCAATATAAAAATAGATTGCTTTCAAAGTGACCTAGAAGGGAGATTACTTTATGTTGATTTATCTGTTCTTGATTTTAAATTTAGAATTATTAACATTTATGCTCCAAATATAGAACATGAAAGGAATGAATTTTTTGAAAGTTTAAATACTCATTTAGTCACTAGTAGACATGTAATAATAGCAGGAGATTTTAATTGTGTTTTAAATACTAGAGTAGACAAAATTGGTGGTAATGTTGATAGAGGAAGTGTTGGTTCTAAACCTCTGTCACAAATTGTTTCTAAATTTAATTTATTTGATGCATACAGATATTTATACCCAAAACAAAAATGTGTTACATGGTTTAGAAAATTAGGCGATGATGATAATTCTTATATAGGATGTAGATTAGATAGATTTTATGTCAGTAAATTATTACAGACAAATGTTATAAATTGCACTAATATGCCTTTCTCAATTTCAGATCATGATCTGGTATTATTAGAATTAAATATTGAACATACCATTACTTTTGGTAATTCATATTGGAAATTTAACAATTCATATTTAGAAGACAATGACTTTATTGAAGCTTTTAAATATTATTGGGCAATTATATCAAGAACTAATGACATTACTTTAGAATACTGGGAAAATATGAAACTTTTGATAAAAGAATTTTGCATTGACTACGGTAAATGTAAACGAAATGAAATATATTACAATGTTAAACTTTTACGAAACCAATATAAAACATCTACGGATTTAAAAGAAAAACATGAATGTAAAATACAGATTACTAAATTAGAAAATGAGTTACACAAAGGCTTTGTTATTAGAAGCAAGTCAACACTCATTGATAGTAATGAAAATCCTTCTTCTTGTTTTGCTAACATTGAACAGTCACATGGCTTAAATAAAACCATAACATATATTAATTATAATGCAACAGATTGTAAATCTTCTGAAACTGTTTTAAACAGTTTTAGAGATTTTTATTCAACATTATATACAAGTGAACCTGTTAATGATTCTCTAAATGACCTATTTTTAAATGATTTACCCAAAGTTTCCAATGAAGATAATGAAATGTTATCACAAAATATAACGACAGAAGAAATTTTAATTGCTTTAAAAGACATGGAGAAAAATAAATCCCCTGGCAGTGATGGTCTGACTGCAGAATTTTATTCGAAATTTTTTGATTTGTTTGGAAATGTATTAAAAGCTATTTATGATAAATGTATTGAATTAGGTTACATGTCTTCATCACAAAAGTTATCATATATAACACTTCTATGTAAAGATAAAAATAATACTTCTGATGTAAAAAATTACAGACCGATTTCCTTGTTAAATGTTGATAGAAAACTTCTTTCAAAAATTTTAACAAATAGATTAGGTGCTGTTTTACCGTCTATTATTTCTGACAGCCAAACTTGTTCAATAAAAGGAAAAACTATTTTTGATAATGTTCATCTACTAAGAAATATTTTTGATTATTGTGAACAAAAGAATATTTCTGCATGTTTTATTAACATAGACCAGGAAAAAGCATTTGACAGAGTATCATGGGATTATATGTATAATGTTCTCAAATCTTTTAATTTTTCGCTACAATTTATATCCTTTATTAAAGTCCTATATGCTGATATAAAATCATCAGTTATTGTAAACAATCATATATCTGCACCTTTTGAATTATCAAGATCTGTAAGACAAGGCTGTTCACTCAGTCCTCTTTTGTATGTTTTATGTTTAGAACCTTTTATTCTAAAAATTAAAAATAACCCAATGATTAAAGGAATTAAAGTGCCTGGTTCAAACTTAGAAGTAAAAATTTCTGCATACGCTGATGACAACACTTCAATTTTATCAGATGATGTGTCCATATCCCATTTCTTTAAAGATGTCAAACTTTTCGAATCAATAAGTGGATCCAAAATTAATTATAAGAAATCTAATGGTATTTTCATTGGAAAATGGAAAAGTAGATCCGATCACCCTTTTGGAATTTCATGGGTAAAACATTGTAAAGTCTTAGGTTACTATTTTGGATATGACATAAACTATGATGAAATATGGTCTAATTTATTTTTAAAATTCAGTAAAGTACTTAATTTATGTACATCCTTTAAACTTTCATATAAAGGTAAAAGCACCATTTTGAATTCATTAGCATTTTCAAAAATTTTGTATTATATAAGTGCGGGAAGTTTGCCCCAAATATATATCAATATGTTTCAAAAAGCTTGTTTTAAATTTATTTGGTCATCTTCTTTCGAACCTGTATCTAGGAAAACCTTATATTTACCGTTCATAAATGGCGGTTTAAACGTACCAAATGTCCTATATAAATGGTATTCTTTATTATTATCGCATTTGCAAAAGTTTATATCTGATTATAAAGCACCATGGACACATTTTACTAAATACTGGATAGGTTTTAAACTAAGAAAATACAATAAGAAATTTGAAAGTAATTCATATCCAAAAAGTGATTGTGTACCTGTTTTCTATGAAAATTGTCTCAAAGCTTTAAATACTATTTTAAAAATGCAAGAAGATGTTAATTTTATGAACATTACAACAAAAGAATTTTACCTTACATTGTTACAAGTAGAAGATACAAATGTAAAATGCAAAGTGAATTTTCCACAAATTCACTTTTCAACTTCCTTTAAAAATGTTTTTTCAAATGCTATTGACCCATGTCACAGAAATATTTGTTTTACCTTACTTCATGATGTAACTTATGTAAATTACTACCTTTATTTAAAAGGAATTTCTAAAATGAAACATTGCTATTTTTGCAAGAATATTGAAACTGTTTCTCACTTATTTATAGAATGTTCTTTTTTCAACACGTTAAATAGAGTAGTATTATACTTATTAAATATTGCATCAGATACCAAAATTACTCTTTCTGAAAAGATGTTTAGATTTTTTGATTTTAAATCAGACAGTGTAGGCCATAATTACACATTTTTGGTCCTTTTGTCAATTTCAAGGTATGTTATTTGGTACATTAGAAACCAAACCAAGCATCACAATAAGCATTTTAAAATTGTTGACAGTATTTCCATGTTTTTGTCATTATTAAGATTAAGAATAATTGTGGATTTTAAAAGAATGAATGAATACAAATTTTTAGAAACATGGGGATTATATGACATCATTGGTACAGTAAACAATGAACTTATTTTTGGTAAAGATGCTTTTGTAGAATTTTATGTCAAAAAGTATAAATTGTAACAAGTTTTCTTTCTGCTGTTTTCTTCTTCTTTCTGCTTTCAGGATGATGGCAGCCGGATGGTGACCTGGTGAGCCCTGGGGCTGTCATCCTGCCAGCGGAAAGTGGGAGATTTTGTTCTTTATGAACTATACTGTAGTGTATCGTGTAAAGTGTTGTATTGTATATTGCATCATCCTGTTTCATGGTCGTTCCGTAGTGTTTCCATTTCAGTCATGGTTTTCATATTTGTTGTGTAACCCAGTATTGGGAATCATTTCATTTCATGCTTTCATATCCATATCACTCATACTTCATCACTATGTAGCCACGCCATACCATTGCCTCATATTCACTCATGTAGGTCCTATAGAACGACTGACTAACCTTTCTTTTATCAATGGATTATTTCTTTATATATTTAGTAAGTACCTCCTTTCATTACTATGTCACGTTTTTTTCAGGCTGTGCTTGGTTTCGGGGCCCGAAGGGAGGTTGTGGTTATGTCCACCACGATCTCGCCGACGGCTCTGCACCCAGCTCCGCTGTAGACTACGGATGTCTGCGGGCGGTTGGTGGCCTTTTGCAGATGGGGAGGCCCGAGCCTCGTCATCCGGGAGACGCCGCCACCTGCTTGCACTTCCCCTTTGATTTTTATTTATTTCTTTTCATATTGTAATGTAATATTCCACTGGTATTATTAAGTACGTGACATTTCTTCATATATTCTGTATACTTTAAATTTATTGTTGATCCATTGATATACTAGCAGCGCCCGATACATACAGGTTTGTGAAACTGTTTGTATAATATCAATTTAAGACTATTATTTTAAAATTCAGTGTTAATTACGTGCAGACGTCAAAGACTGTTTTGTGTGTTCTACCATAAATATGTGATATATGTGATTGTTCACCATCTGTGATAGTATTTTAAACGTGCAGACGTGAAAGACTGTGATAGTGTTAATCATACCTGCCGACGTCAAAGACTGTTTTGTATTTTTATATCCATGTTGAAGTCTTTTTCTACCATCTAGATTCAATTTAGTATCTTTATATCGGGCCCTGG
>JAPFQT010000439.1:67500-75000 GCA_027627225.1 Congeria kusceri
CACTGCTTACTCTGCTCTCCGTATATAATGCGAATATTTTCGACTGTTAGTGTCTACGGCCATATCACGTTGAAAACACCGGTTCTCGTCCGATCACCGAAGTTAAGCAACGTCGAGCCCGGTTAGTACTTGGATGGGTGACCGCCTGGGAATACCGGGTGCTGTAGACTTTTTCCGTTTTTGTTTTCTTTTTTTGTCGCACTATTCCGTACTAACAACGTACTGTTGCTTTTGGTGCTTTTGATGATGTTTATGTTGGTAGTTTTTGTTTCATGTTGCTTGCCAGTGTGCACCGCGACTGAAGTTGACTCTTTCAGCTGAAGGCAAGAATGTTTCTATGTGTTCGTTATGTGAGGTTGAATTTCATAAATAATTATGTTAAAGCGCGGATTCATCGAACGCAAGCACAAGCCACTCGATTGACTGTTAGTCGACGTCGGAAAACGTTTCAAACCGGAAGTACACAACATTAGCGTACGATGAAATTTTCGTGTGATTCTGGCATGCGCACGTGACATATGTCTACGGGGATGCATTCTAAATCACGAGCGCGCGCCATTATGGCGAACGACGAGCGCGCATCGTACATTTCGTGTGTCCGTGGCAAAACGTGCGACGAATATAACTGGTTCGTACATAAGGCTTTCCAGGAATGGAGACGGTATCGCTTCTCGGCCTTTTGGCTAAGATCAAAGTGTAGTATCTGTTCTTATCAGCTTAATATCTGATACGTCCCCCATTGGGGGACTTCGATATTAAACTGATTTTTGGACACAGATGAGATGTCAGGGGCTTGCTCCGCTCTCGTCACGGGTTGGCCCGGTATTGCAGTACCTCCGGGATCGGCCCACTTAACCAGAACCAATAATCAGCCATGGAATGTTTCAGGCCGTGCGTCGATGTTTGGGCGTCCGCAGCGATCTGAACCGAGCTCAGTCGGGCAGCACCCCCGCCCGTGGAACAGCAGTTTCCTCGCGACACGTGGTAATCCGCTTGCAGGCCACCGATGAGACCCGAGTACCGCTAATTGGGGCGTGTAGCCGTAACAGCAAGTACGAACTCGTATAGCATTCATAATAACGGTATTCACTGGTGACGACAAGAAAACATATATTGTGACCCTTATGTACGGTTATAACTATATAACTATGTATATAACTATATAAATTACTATTTGTAAATATATTATATAACTAAAAATTGGTATATCTATAGACCAGGTTATGCAACTATATTGATATACGACTACTACTAATTATACTTATAATGATTAGACTGTTAACATTTATTTATAATTAATACAATGTAATAGTATAATGAAATTAAATTCTATCACACTTAATCATTTATAATATTAATATTATTGTTGTTATTCTTATATTATTATTATTGTTGTTATTATTATTATCATTATTATTATTATTATTATTATTATTATTATTATTATTATTATTGTTCTTCGTAGGTGTTGTATTATAATTATGTATGTACTTCTGGTGTAAATAGTTTATTCGATTCATGGGCTATACCGAAAGTTAATATTTGTGAGTTTTGCCTTGTTCTAAAAATAGACACTGCTTACTCTGCTCTCCGTATATAATGCGAATATTTTCGACTGTTAGTGTCTACGGCCATATCACGTTGAAAACACCGGTTCTCGTCCGATCACCGAAGTTAAGCAACGTCGAGCCCGGTTAGTACTTGGATGGGTGACCGCCTGGGAATACCGGGTGCTGTAGACTTTTTCCGTTTTTGTTTTCTTTTTTTGTCGCACTATTCCGTACTAACAACGTACTGTTGCTTTTGGTGCTTTTGATGATGTTTATGTTGGTAGTTTTTGTTTCATGTTGCTTGCCAGTGTGCACCGCGACTGAAGTTGACTCTTTCAGCTGAAGGCAAGAATGTTTCTATGTGTTCGTTATGTGAGGTTGAATTTCATAAATAATTATGTTAAAGCGCGGATTCATCGAACGCAAGCACAAGCCACTCGATTGACTGTTAGTCGACGTCGGAAAACGTTTCAAACCGGAAGTACACAACATTAGCGTACGATGAAATTTTCGTGTGATTCTGGCATGCGCACGTGACATATGTCTACGGGGATGCATTCTAAATCACGAGCGCGCGCCATTATGGCGAACGACGAGCGCGCATCGTACATTTCGTGTGTCCGTGGCAAAACGTGCGACGAATATAACTGGTTCGTACATAAGGCTTTCCAGGAATGGAGACGGTATCGCTTCTCGGCCTTTTGGCTAAGATCAAATTGGTTTGTGCGATAAAGCCAGCTTGGAAATGAGTTCATTTGACGTGATTTCCGTGGATTTACCCGCGATAGAAGGCAAAGCCGTGATGTCTGCAATTATGGACCGGTCGATCAGGCTCTTCAACAAGCAAGGGATCAGCTCGTACGAGGCGGTGAGGGCGCTGATGTCATCAAATGTGACACCGGATGAAATTGAGACAATTTCAAAAGGTATGTCAAATCAGTCTCTTGAAGTTGTTTTCAAATATAAAGATGTGATGAACAAGATCCCGAGTGCCGGACAAACGCTGAGCAATGGGAACAAAGTTTTTGAACTTTCAAGGCTTGGAGTCAAGAGAATTATGTTGAAAGTTCATTGGTTGCCGGTATATTTTGATGCAGGGCTATTAAAGACCATTTTTTCATCTTATGGAAAAGTTCTGAATGTGTCGGATGAGTATTTTACATTCGAGGAGGACTTTAAAATAGCGTCGGGTGTGAAACGAGTTTTCATTGAGGTAGACACAGAGAAGGCAAGGCTGATTCCTCATTTGCTGAAATTTAAATGTGGCACGAAAGCGCTAGTGACCATGTACGGGCGGTCCCCCCTGTGCCTGCGGTGTCATACTGTCGGGCACGTCCGGAGGGAGTGCCCGGGACGGGTCACTGTCGCTCCGGTGATTGTTTCAGGGGTCCCCCGGACCGAGGAAGCTGTGTCGGCACAGTCGGCACAGCAACCACCATCGACACAAGACACATCAGAGCCGGTATCACAACCGGCAGAACAGACAGAAGCGCAGCCAGCGGCGCAGAAAACGGCGCAGCCGGCGGCGCAGATACAGGTGCAACCGGCAGCGCAGAAAGCGGCGCAGCCGGCAGCACAGAAAGTGACGCAGCCGGTGGCGCAGACAGCGGCGCAGCCGACAGCGGAAAAAACAACACAGAAAGCGGCGCAGCGGGCGGCACAGAAAGCGGCACAGCCGGCAGCGCAGCCAGCGACGCAGAAGAGAGCGACGCAGAAAAAGGAGCAGCCGATAACGCAGTCAGAACAGATGGATGCGGAAGATCTTAACGAGGAAGAGGATATTGATGTCGATCCGAGCCGTGGGGAGCGTCGGACCCGAGAAGAGGATCTGACGCCCAGGCCTAAAAATAAAAGAAGGACTACCCCAAAAGGCAAGTCAACCCCAAAAGGTACAGGATGGGCAGATACGCTGTCCCAAGACGACATGTACGATAATTTACTGGCGACACAGTCGCCTCACTCGTAAAGTTTGTGTAAAATAATATACATATGTAAATATATAAAAACATATAAAAATGGAAACAAAAAGTATAAAAATTCAAAATAAAAACCCAAAAATAGATATTTTTTTAAGTACTTACCTTTCTTTTTTTCTACTTACCTGTGTTTTGGATTCCTGTTCACTATGTGTTCCTGAAATAGAAAATAAATATATGTATTTAGTTTACGTAAGACATAAATGTTCAGTTCATACAAGAAAGATTAGTAATAATATAGAAATAATACTTACCTACTTTTCAGCAATTAACTCCCCTTTGCATAAATGTCCGAGTTCTTATGCTTGTCTTTATAAAAACCGGTTTGTAAATCTTGCCAGGTTTACACACCTACTACATGTATTAAAGTCTTCTTTCCACTGCTACCCATGTCACGGTAGACTAAATATCGATAAACGCAATGAACATCTAATACACAGTTTACATATTGATTTATATGTCGTCTGCTATTGGTTTTACCAACGATGTATTCATAGGTTTAATGTATTTAAACGTCAAATAACTTTTTGGATAGTAATATATTACTGTTATAAACATTTTCTAATTTATTTGAATAGTTTTTATGTACAGTATCAGTTTAAAATATATTTCATTAAACAATATCATTTCGCATCTAAATTACCTGTTAGGTTTATAATTCACTCTTACGTATTGTTTATCGATACGTCGTACTGTATACAGGTAAAGATAGCAGCGGTCAGTGTTGTTTTAAAGGCTTTGCTCGCCCTAGTCACAACTGACTACACTGTGATTTATATATGTAATTTGCACAATGTTTCAGTATTTAGCACTTATAGATTATTGTGTGAATCTCTAAATTAGATCAAAATGGCAAATCTAAAAATAGCAACTTTGAATGTGAACGGTCTTATCACCAAAGAAAGACAACTCTTTTTACATAACTTTTTGTCTTCAAATAATTTTGACATACTTTGTTTGCAAGAAACTCACGTTAATAATTTTATAACTGCAAAGAATATTGAAAAGGTTTTAACTTTGAAAAATAAAATTGTATGGAGCTTTGGAGAGGGTCGATGCAAAGGTGTTGCTATTATTGTAATAAATTCCAATATAAAAATAGATTGCTTCCAAAGTGACCTAGAAGGGAGATTACTTTATGTTGATTTATCTGTTCTTGATTTTAAATTTAGAATTATTAACATTTATGCTCCAAATATAGAACATGAAAGGAATGAATTTTTTGAAAGTTTAAATACTCATTTAGTCACTAGTAGACATGTAATAATAGCAGGAGATTTTAATTGTGTTTTAAATACTAGAGTAGACAAAATTGGTGGTAATGTTGATAGAGGAAGTGTTGGTTCTAAACCTCTGTCACAAATTGTTTCTAAATTTAATTTATTTGATGCATACAGATATTTATACCCAAAACAAAAATGTGTTACATGGTTTAGAAAATTAGGCGATGATGATAATTCTTATATAGGATGTAGATTAGATAGATTTTATGTCAGTAAATTATTACAGACAAATGTTATAAATTGCACTAATATGCCTTTCTCAATTTCAGATCATGATCTGGTATTATTAGAATTAAATATTGAACATACCATTACTTTTGGTAATTCATATTGGAAATTTAACAATTCATATTTAGAAGACAATGACTTTATTGAAGCTTTTAAATATTATTGGGCAATTATATCAAGAACTAATGACATTACTTTAGAATACTGGGAAAATATGAAACTTTTGATAAAAGAATTTTGCATTGACTACGGTAAATGTAAACGAAATGAAATATATTGCAATGTTAAACTTTTACGAAACCAATATAAAACATCTACGGATTTAAAAGAAAAACATGAATGTAAAATACAGATTACTAAATTAGAAAATGAGTTACACAAAGGCTTTGTTATTAGAAGCAAGTCAACACTCATTGATAGTAATGAAAATCCTTCTTCTTGTTTTGCTAACATTGAACAGTCACATGGCTTAAATAAAACCATAACATATATTAATTATAATGCAACAGATTGTAAATCTTCTGAAACTATTTTAAACAGTTTTAGAGATTTTTATTCAACATTATATACAAGTGAACCTGTTAATGATTCTCTAAATGACCTATTTTTAAATGATTTACCCAAAGTTTCCAATGAAGATAATGAAATGTTATCACAAAATATAACGACAGAAGAAATTTTAATTGCTTTAAAAGACATGGAGAAAAATAAATCCCCTGGCAGTGATGGTCTGACTGCAGAATTTTATTCGAAATTTTTTGATTTGTTTGGAAATGTATTAAAAGCTATTTATGATAAATGTATTGAATTAGGTTACATGTCTTCATCACAAAAGTTATCATATATAACACTTCTATGTAAAGATAAAAATAATACTTCTGATGTAAAAAATTACAGACCGATTTCCTTGTTAAATGTTGATAGAAAACTTCTTTCAAAAATTTTAACAAATAGATTAGGTGCTGTTTTACCGTCTATTATTTCTGACAGCCAAACTTGTTCAATAAAAGGAAAAACTATTTTTGATAATGTTCATCTACTAAGAAATATTTTTGATTATTGTGAACAAAAGAATATTTCTGCATGTTTTATTAACATAGACCAGGAAAAAGCATTTGACAGAGTATCATGGGATTATATGTATAATGTTCTCAAATCTTTTAATTTTTCGCTACAATTTATATCCTTTATTAAAGTCCTATATGCTGATATAAAATCATCAGTTATTGTAAACAATCATATATCTGCACCTTTTGAATTATCAAGATCTGTAAGACAAGGCTGTTCACTCAGTCCTCTTTTGTATGTTTTATGTTTAGAACCTTTTATTCTAAAAATTAGAAATAACCCAATGATTAAAGGAATTAAAGTGCCTGGTTCAAACTTAGAAGTAAAAATTTCTGCATACGCTGACGACAACACTTCAATTTTATCAGATGATGTGTCCATATCCCATTTCTTTAAAGATGCCAAACTTTTCGAATCAATAAGTGGATCCAAAATTAATTATAAGAAATCTAATGGTGTTTTCATTGGAAAATGGAAAAGTAGATCCGATCACCCTTTTGGAATTTCATGGGTAAAACATTGTAAAGTCTTAGGTTACTATTTTGGATATGACATAAACTATGATGAAATATGGTCTAATTTATTTTTAAAATTCAATAAAGTACTTAATTTATGTACATCCTTTAAACTTTCATATAAAGGTAAAAGCACCATTTTGAATTCATTAGCATTTTCAAAAAATTTGTATTATATAAGTGCGGGAAGTTTGCCCCAAATATATATCAATATGTTTCAAAAAGCTTGTTTTAAATTTATTTGGTCATCTTCTTTCGAACCTGTATCTAGGAAAACCTTATATTTACCGTTCATAAATGGCGGTTTAAACGTACCAAATGTCCTATATAAATGGTATTCTTTATTATTATCGCATTTGCAAAAGTTTATATCTGATTATAAAGCACCATGGACACATTTTACTAAATACTGGATAGGTTTTAAACTAAGAAAATACAATAAGAAATTTGAAAGTAATTCATATCCAAAAAGTGATTGTGTACCTGTTTTCTATGAAAATTGTCTCAAAGCTTTAAATACTATTTTAAAAATGCAAGAAGATGTTAATTTTATGAACATTACAACAAAGGAATTTTACCTTACATTGTTACAAGTAGAAGATACAAATGTAAAATGCAAAGTGAATTTTCCACAAATTCACTTTTCAACTTCCTTTAAAAATGTTTTTTCAAATGCTATTGACCCATGTCACAGAAATATTTGTTTTACCTTACTTCATGATGTAACTTATGTAAATTACTACCTTTATTTAAAAGGAATTTCTAAAATGAAACATTGCTATTTTTGCAAGAATATTGAAACTGTTTCTCACTTATTTATAGAATGTTCTTTTTTCAACACGTTAAATAGAGTAGTATTATACTTATTAAATATTGCATC
>JAPFQT010000439.1:80000-102500 GCA_027627225.1 Congeria kusceri
TGACGACAAGAAAACATATATTGTGACCCTTATGTACGGTTATAACTATATAACTATGTATATAACTATATAAATTACTATTTGTAAATATATTATATAACTAAAAATTGGTATATCTATAGACCAGGTTATGCAACTATATTGATATACGACTACTACTAATTATACTTATAATGATTAGACTGTTAACATTTATTTATAATTAATACAATGTAATAGTATAATGAAATTAAATTCTATCACACTTAATCATTTATAATATTAATATTATTGTTGTTATTCTTATATTATTATTATTGTTGTTATTATTATTATCATTATTATTATTATTATTATTATTATTATTATTATTATTATTATTGTTCTTCGTAGGTGTTGTATTATAATTATGTATGTACTTCTGGTGTAAATAGTTTATTCGATTCATGGGCTATACCGAAAGTTAATATTTGTGAGTTTTGCCTTGTTCTAAAAATAGACACTGCTTACTCTGCTCTCCGTATATAATGCGAATATTTTCGACTGTTAGTGTCTACGGCCATATCACGTTGAAAACACCGGTTCTCGTCCGATCACCGAAGTTAAGCAACGTCGAGCCCGGTTAGTACTTGGATGGGTGACCGCCTGGGAATACCGGGTGCTGTAGACTTTTTCCGTTTTTGTTTTCTTTTTTTGTCGCACTATTCCGTACTAACAACGTACTGTTGCTTTTGGTGCTTTTGATGATGTTTATGTTGGTAGTTTTTGTTTCATGTTGCTTGCCAGTGTGCACCGCGACTGAAGTTGACTCTTTCAGCTGAAGGCAAGAATGTTTCTATGTGTTCGTTATGTGAGGTTGAATTTCATAAATAATTATGTTAAAGCGCGGATTCATCGAACGCAAGCACAAGCCACTCGATTGACTGTTAGTCGACGTCGGAAAACGTTTCAAACCGGAAGTACACAACATTAGCGTACGATGAAATTTTCGTGTGATTCTGGCATGCGCACGTGACATATGTCTACGGGGATGCATTCTAAATCACGAGCGCGCGCCATTATGGCGAACGACGAGCGCGCATCGTACATTTCGTGTGTCCGTGGCAAAACGTGCGACGAATATAACTGGTTCGTACATAAGGCTTTCCAGGAATGGAGACGGTATCGCTTCTCGGCCTTTTGGCTAAGATCAAAGTGTAGTATCTGTTCTTATCAGCTTAATATCTGATACGTCCCCCATTGGGGGACTTCGATATTAAACTGATTTTTGGACACAGATGAGATGTCAGGGGCTTGCTCCGCTCTCGTCACGGGTTGGCCCGGTATTGCAGTACCTCCGGGATCGGCCCACTTAACCAGAACCAATAATCAGCCATGGAATGTTTCAGGCCGTGCGTCGATGTTTGGGCGTCCGCAGCGATCTGAACCGAGCTCAGTCGGGCAGCACCCCCGCCCGTGGAACAGCAGTTTCCTCGCGACACGTGGTAATCCGCTTGCAGGCCACCGATGAGACCCGAGTACCGCTAATTGGGGCGTGTAGCCGTAACAGCAAGTACGAACTCGTATAGCATTCATAATAACGGTATTCACTGGTGACGACAAGAAAACATATATTGTGACCCTTATGTACGGTTATAACTATATAACTATGTATATAACTATATAAATTACTATTTGTAAATATATTATATAACTAAAAATTGGTATATCTATAGACCAGGTTATGCAACTATATTGATATACGACTACTACTAATTATACTTATAATGATTAGACTGTTAACATTTATTTATAATTAATACAATGTAATAGTATAATGAAATTAAATTCTATCACACTTAATCATTTATAATATTAATATTATTGTTGTTATTCTTATATTATTATTATTGTTGTTATTATTATTATCATTATTATTATTATTATTATTATTATTATTATTATTATTATTATTGTTCTTCGTAGGTGTTGTATTATAATTATGTATGTACTTCTGGTGTAAATAGTTTATTCGATTCATGGGCTATACCGAAAGTTAATATTTGTGAGTTTTGCCTTGTTCTAAAAATAGACACTGCTTACTCTGCTCTCCGTATATAATGCGAATATTTTCGACTGTTAGTGTCTACGGCCATATCACGTTGAAAACACCGGTTCTCGTCCGATCACCGAAGTTAAGCAACGTCGAGCCCGGTTAGTACTTGGATGGGTGACCGCCTGGGAATACCGGGTGCTGTAGACTTTTTCCGTTTTTGTTTTCTTTTTTTGTCGCACTATTCCGTACTAACAACGTACTGTTGCTTTTGGTGCTTTTGATGATGTTTATGTTGGTAGTTTTTGTTTCATGTTGCTTGCCAGTGTGCACCGCGACTGAAGTTGACTCTTTCAGCTGAAGGCAAGAATGTTTCTATGTGTTCGTTATGTGAGGTTGAATTTCATAAATAATTATGTTAAAGCGCGGATTCATCGAACGCAAGCACAAGCCACTCGATTGACTGTTAGTCGACGTCGGAAAACGTTTCAAACCGGAAGTACACAACATTAGCGTACGATGAAATTTTCGTGTGATTCTGGCATGCGCACGTGACATATGTCTACGGGGATGCATTCTAAATCACGAGCGCGCGCCATTATGGCGAACGACGAGCGCGCATCGTACATTTCGTGTGTCCGTGGCAAAACGTGCGACGAATATAACTGGTTCGTACATAAGGCTTTCCAGGAATGGAGACGGTATCGCTTCTCGGCCTTTTGGCTAAGATCAAAGTGTAGTATCTGTTCTTATCAGCTTAATATCTGATACGTCCCCCATTGGGGGACTTCGATATTAAACTGATTTTTGGACACAGATGAGATGTCAGGGGCTTGCTCCGCTCTCGTCACGGGTTGGCCCGGTATTGCAGTACCTCCGGGATCGGCCCACTTAACCAGAACCAATAATCAGCCATGGAATGTTTCAGGCCGTGCGTCGATGTTTGGGCGTCCGCAGCGATCTGAACCGAGCTCAGTCGGGCAGCACCCCCGCCCGTGGAACAGCAGTTTCCTCGCGACACGTGGTAATCCGCTTGCAGGCCACCGATGAGACCCGAGTACCGCTAATTGGGGCGTGTAGCCGTAACAGCAAGTACGAACTCGTATAGCATTCATAATAACGGTATTCACTGGTGACGACAAGAAAACATATATTGTGACCCTTATGTACGGTTATAACTATATAACTATGTATATAACTATATAAATTACTATTTGTAAATATATTATATAACTAAAAATTGGTATATCTATAGACCAGGTTATGCAACTATATTGATATACGACTACTACTAATTATACTTATAATGATTAGACTGTTAACATTTATTTATAATTAATACAATGTAATAGTATAATGAAATTAAATTCTATCACACTTAATCATTTATAATATTAATATTATTGTTGTTATTCTTATATTATTATTATTGTTGTTATTATTATTATCATTATTATTATTATTATTATTATTATTATTATTATTATTGTTCTTCGTAGGTGTTGTATTATAATTATGTATGTACTTCTGGTGTAAATAGTTTATTCGATTCATGGGCTATACCGAAAGTTAATATTTGTGAGTTTTGCCTTGTTCTAAAAATAGACACTGCTTACTCTGCTCTCCGTATATAATGCGAATATTTTCGACTGTTAGTGTCTACGGCCATATCACGTTGAAAACACCGGTTCTCGTCCGATCACCGAAGTTAAGCAACGTCGAGCCCGGTTAGTACTTGGATGGGTGACCGCCTGGGAATACCGGGTGCTGTAGACTTTTTCCGTTTTTGTTTTCTTTTTTTGTCGCACTATTCCGTACTAACAACGTACTGTTGCTTTTGGTGCTTTTGATGATGTTTATGTTGGTAGTTTTTGTTTCATGTTGCTTGCCAGTGTGCACCGCGACTGAAGTTGACTCTTTCAGCTGAAGGCAAGAATGTTTCTATGTGTTCGTTATGTGAGGTTGAATTTCATAAATAATTATGTTAAAGCGCGGATTCATCGAACGCAAGCACAAGCCACTCGATTGACTGTTAGTCGACGTCGGAAAACGTTTCAAACCGGAAGTACACAACATTAGCGTACGATGAAATTTTCGTGTGATTCTGGCATGCGCACGTGACATATGTCTACGGGGATGCATTCTAAATCACGAGCGCGCGCCATTATGGCGAACGACGAGCGCGCATCGTACATTTCGTGTGTCCGTGGCAAAACGTGCGACGAATATAACTGGTTCGTACATAAGGCTTTCCAGGAATGGAGACGGTATCGCTTCTCGGCCTTTTGGCTAAGATCAAAGTGTAGTATCTGTTCTTATCAGCTTAATATCTGATACGTCCCCCATTGGGGGACTTCGATATTAAACTGATTTTTGGACACAGATGAGATGTCAGGGGCTTGCTCCGCTCTCGTCACGGGTTGGCCCGGTATTGCAGTACCTCCGGGATCGGCCCACTTAACCAGAACCAATAATCAGCCATGGAATGTTTCAGGCCGTGCGTCGATGTTTGGGCGTCCGCAGCGATCTGAACCGAGCTCAGTCGGGCAGCACCCCCGCCCGTGGAACAGCAGTTTCCTCGCGACACGTGGTAATCCGCTTGCAGGCCACCGATGAGACCCGAGTACCGCTAATTGGGGCGTGTAGCCGTAACAGCAAGTACGAACTCGTATAGCATTCATAATAACGGTATTCACTGGTGACGACAAGAAAACATATATTGTGACCCTTATGTACGGTTATAACTATATAACTATGTATATAACTATATAAATTACTATTTGTAAATATATTATATAACTAAAAATTGGTATATCTATAGACCAGGTTATGCAACTATATTGATATACGACTACTACTAATTATACTTATAATGATTAGACTGTTAACATTTATTTATAATTAATACAATGTAATAGTATAATGAAATTAAATTCTATCACACTTAATCATTTATAATATTAATATTATTGTTGTTATTCTTATATTATTATTATTGTTGTTATTATTATTATCATTATTATTATTATTATTATTATTATTATTATTATTATTATTATTGTTCTTCGTAGGTGTTGTATTATAATTATGTATGTACTTCTGGTGTAAATAGTTTATTCGATTCATGGGCTATACCGAAAGTTAATATTTGTGAGTTTTGCCTTGTTCTAAAAATAGACACTGCTTACTCTGCTCTCCGTATATAATGCGAATATTTTCGACTGTTAGTGTCTACGGCCATATCACGTTGAAAACACCGGTTCTCGTCCGATCACCGAAGTTAAGCAACGTCGAGCCCGGTTAGTACTTGGATGGGTGACCGCCTGGGAATACCGGGTGCTGTAGACTTTTTCCGTTTTTGTTTTCTTTTTTTGTCGCACTATTCCGTACTAACAACGTACTGTTGCTTTTGGTGCTTTTGATGATGTTTATGTTGGTAGTTTTTGTTTCATGTTGCTTGCCAGTGTGCACCGCGACTGAAGTTGACTCTTTCAGCTGAAGGCAAGAATGTTTCTATGTGTTCGTTATGTGAGGTTGAATTTCATAAATAATTATGTTAAAGCGCGGATTCATCGAACGCAAGCACAAGCCACTCGATTGACTGTTAGTCGACGTCGGAAAACGTTTCAAACCGGAAGTACACAACATTAGCGTACGATGAAATTTTCGTGTGATTCTGGCATGCGCACGTGACATATGTCTACGGGGATGCATTCTAAATCACGAGCGCGCGCCATTATGGCGAACGACGAGCGCGCATCGTACATTTCGTGTGTCCGTGGCAAAACGTGCGACGAATATAACTGGTTCGTACATAAGGCTTTCCAGGAATGGAGACGGTATCGCTTCTCGGCCTTTTGGCTAAGATCAAAGTGTAGTATCTGTTCTTATCAGCTTAATATCTGATACGTCCCCCATTGGGGGACTTCGATATTAAACTGATTTTTGGACACAGATGAGATGTCAGGGGCTTGCTCCGCTCTCGTCACGGGTTGGCCCGGTATTGCAGTACCTCCGGGATCGGCCCACTTAACCAGAACCAATAATCAGCCATGGAATGTTTCAGGCCGTGCGTCGATGTTTGGGCGTCCGCAGCGATCTGAACCGAGCTCAGTCGGGCAGCACCCCCGCCCGTGGAACAGCAGTTTCCTCGCGACACGTGGTAATCCGCTTGCAGGCCACCGATGAGACCCGAGTACCGCTAATTGGGGCGTGTAGCCGTAACAGCAAGTACGAACTCGTATAGCATTCATAATAACGGTATTCACTGGTGACGACAAGAAAACATATATTGTGACCCTTATGTACGGTTATAACTATATAACTATGTATATAACTATATAAATTACTATTTGTAAATATATTATATAACTAAAAATTGGTATATCTATAGACCAGGTTATGCAACTATATTGATATACGACTACTACTAATTATACTTATAATGATTAGACTGTTAACATTTATTTATAATTAATACAATGTAATAGTATAATGAAATTAAATTCTATCACACTTAATCATTTATAATATTAATATTATTGTTGTTATTCTTATATTATTATTATTGTTGTTATTATTATTATCATTATTATTATTATTATTATTATTATTATTATTATTATTATTATTGTTCTTCGTAGGTGTTGTATTATAATTATGTATGTACTTCTGGTGTAAATAGTTTATTCGATTCATGGGCTATACCGAAAGTTAATATTTGTGAGTTTTGCCTTGTTCTAAAAATAGACACTGCTTACTCTGCTCTCCGTATATAATGCGAATATTTTCGACTGTTAGTGTCTACGGCCATATCACGTTGAAAACACCGGTTCTCGTCCGATCACCGAAGTTAAGCAACGTCGAGCCCGGTTAGTACTTGGATGGGTGACCGCCTGGGAATACCGGGTGCTGTAGACTTTTTCCGTTTTTGTTTTCTTTTTTTGTCGCACTATTCCGTACTAACAACGTACTGTTGCTTTTGGTGCTTTTGATGATGTTTATGTTGGTAGTTTTTGTTTCATGTTGCTTGCCAGTGTGCACCGCGACTGAAGTTGACTCTTTCAGCTGAAGGCAAGAATGTTTCTATGTGTTCGTTATGTGAGGTTGAATTTCATAAATAATTATGTTAAAGCGCGGATTCATCGAACGCAAGCACAAGCCACTCGATTGACTGTTAGTCGACGTCGGAAAACGTTTCAAACCGGAAGTACACAACATTAGCGTACGATGAAATTTTCGTGTGATTCTGGCATGCGCACGTGACATATGTCTACGGGGATGCATTCTAAATCACGAGCGCGCGCCATTATGGCGAACGACGAGCGCGCATCGTACATTTCGTGTGTCCGTGGCAAAACGTGCGACGAATATAACTGGTTCGTACATAAGGCTTTCCAGGAATGGAGACGGTATCGCTTCTCGGCCTTTTGGCTAAGATCAAATTGGTTTGTGCGATAAAGCCAGCTTGGAAATGAGTTCATTTGACGTGATTTCCGTGGATTTACCCGCGATAGAAGGCAAAGCCGTGATGTCTGCAATTATGGACCGGTCGATCAGGCTCTTCAACAAGCAAGGGATCAGCTCGTACGAGGCGGTGAGGGCGCTGATGTCATCAAATGTGACACCGGATGAAATTGAGACAATTTCAAAAGGTATGTCAAATCAGTCTCTTGAAGTTGTTTTCAAATATAAAGATGTGATGAACAAGATCCCGAGTGCCGGACAAACGCTGAGCAATGGGAACAAAGTTTTTGAACTTTCAAGGCTTGGAGTCAAGAGAATTATGTTGAAAGTTCATTGGTTGCCGGTATATTTTGATGCAGGGCTATTAAAGACCATTTTTTCATCTTATGGAAAAGTTCTGAATGTGTCGGATGAGTATTTTACATTCGAGGAGGACTTTAAAATAGCGTCGGGTGTGAAACGAGTTTTCATTGAGGTAGACACAGAGAAGGCAAGGCTGATTCCTCATTTGCTGAAATTTAAATGTGGCACGAAAGCGCTAGTGACCATGTACGGGCGGTCCCCCCTGTGCCTGCGGTGTCATACTGTCGGGCACGTCCGGAGGGAGTGCCCGGGACGGGTCACTGTCGCTCCGGTGATTGTTTCAGGGGTCCCCCGGACCGAGGAAGCTGTGTCGGCACAGTCGGCACAGCAACCACCATCGACACAAGACACATCAGAGCCGGTATCACAACCGGCAGAACAGACAGAAGCGCAGCCAGCGGCGCAGAAAACGGCGCAGCCGGCGGCGCAGATACAGGTGCAACCGGCAGCGCAGAAAGCGGCGCAGCCGGCAGCACAGAAAGTGACGCAGCCGGTGGCGCAGACAGCGGCGCAGCCGACAGCGGAAAAAACAACACAGAAAGCGGCGCAGCGGGCGGCACAGAAAGCGGCACAGCCGGCAGCGCAGCCAGCGACGCAGAAGAGAGCGACGCAGAAAAAGGAGCAGCCGATAACGCAGTCAGAACAGATGGATGCGGAAGATCTTAACGAGGAAGAGGATATTGATGTCGATCCGAGCCGTGGGGAGCGTCGGACCCGAGAAGAGGATCTGACGCCCAGGCCTAAAAATAAAAGAAGGACTACCCCAAAAGGCAAGTCAACCCCAAAAGGTACAGGATGGGCAGATACGCTGTCCCAAGACGACATGTACGATAATTTACTGGCGACACAGTCGCCTCACTCGTAAAGTTTGTGTAAAATAATATACATATGTAAATATATAAAAACATATAAAAATGGAAACAAAAAGTATAAAAATTCAAAATAAAAACCCAAAAATAGATATTTTTTTAAGTACTTACCTTTCTTTTTTTCTACTTACCTGTGTTTTGGATTCCTGTTCACTATGTGTTCCTGAAATAGAAAATAAATATATGTATTTAGTTTACGTAAGACATAAATGTTCAGTTTATACAAGAAAGATTAGTAATAATATAGAAATAATACTTACCTACTTTTCAGCAATTAACTCCCCTTTGCATAAATGTCCGAGTTCTTATGCTTGTCTTTATAAAAACCGGTTTGTAAATCTTGCCAGGTTTACACACCTACTACATGTATTAAAGTCTTCTTTCCACTGCTACCCATGTCACGGTAGACTAAATATCGATAAACGCAATGAACATCTAATACACAGTTTACATATTGATTTATATGTCGTCTGCTATTGGTTTTACCAACGATGTATTCATAGGTTTAATGTATTTAAACGTCAAATAACTTTTTGGATAGTAATATATTACTGTTATAAACATTTTCTAATTTATTTGAATAGTTTTTATGTACAGTATCAGTTTAAAATATATTTCATTAAACAATATCATTTCGCATCTAAATTACCTGTTAGGTTTATAATTCACTCTTACGTATTGTTTATCGATACGTCGTACTGTATACAGGTAAAGATAGCAGCGGTCAGTGTTGTTTTAAAGGCTTTGCTCGCCCTAGTCACAACTGACTACACTGTGATTTATATATGTAATTTGCACAATGTTTCAGTATTTAGCACTTATAGATTATTGTGTGAATCTCTAAATTAGATCAAAATGGCAAATCTAAAAATAGCAACTTTGAATGTGAACGGTCTTATCACCAAAGAAAGACAACTCTTTTTACATAACTTTTTGTCTTCAAATAATTTTGACATACTTTGTTTGCAAGAAACTCACGTTAATAATTTTATAACTGCAAAGAATATTGAAAAGGTTTTAACTTTGAAAAATAAAATTGTATGGAGCTTTGGAGAGGGTCGATGCAAAGGTGTTGCTATTATTGTAATAAATTCCAATATAAAAATAGATTGCTTTCAAAGTGACCTAGAAGGGAGATTACTTTATGTTGATTTATCTGTTCTTGATTTTAAATTTAGAATTATTAACATTTATGCTCCAAATATAGAACATGAAAGGAATGAATTTTTTGAAAGTTTAAATACTCATTTAGTCACTAGTAGACATGTAATAATAGCAGGAGATTTTAATTGTGTTTTAAATACTAGAGTAGACAAAATTGGTGGTAATGTTGATAGAGGAAGTGTTGGTTCTAAACCTCTGTCACAAATTGTTTCTAAATTTAATTTATTTGATGCATACAGATATTTATACCCAAAACAAAAATGTGTTACATGGTTTAGAAAATTAGGCGATGATGATAATTCTTATATAGGATGTAGATTAGATAGATTTTATGTCAGTAAATTATTACAGACAAATGTTATAAATTGCACTAATATGCCTTTCTCAATTTCAGATCATGATCTGGTATTATTAGAATTAAATATTGAACATACCATTACTTTTGGTAATTCATATTGGAAATTTAACAATTCATATTTAGAAGACAATGACTTTATTGAAGCTTTTAAATATTATTGGGCAATTATATCAAGAACTAATGACATTACTTTAGAATACTGGGAAAATATGAAACTTTTGATAAAAGAATTTTGCATTGACTACGGTAAATGTAAACGAAATGAAATATATTGCAATGTTAAACTTTTACGAAACCAATATAAAACATCTACGGATTTAAAAGAAAAACATGAATGTAAAATACAGATTACTAAATTAGAAAATGAGTTACACAAAGGCTTTGTTATTAGAAGCAAGTCAACACTCATTGATAGTAATGAAAATCCTTCTTCTTGTTTTGCTAACATTGAACAGTCACATGGCTTAAATAAAACCATAACATATATTAATTATAATGCAACAGATTGTAAATCTTCTGAAACTATTTTAAACAGTTTTAGAGATTTTTATTCAACATTATATACAAGTGAACCTGTTAATGATTCTCTAAATGACCTATTTTTAAATGATTTACCCAAAGTTTCCAATGAAGATAATGAAATGTTATCACAAAATATAACGACAGAAGAAATTTTAATTGCTTTAAAAGACATGGAGAAAAATAAATCCCCTGGCAGTGATGGTCTGACTGCAGAATTTTATTCGAAATTTTTTGATTTGTTTGGAAATGTATTAAAAGCTATTTATGATAAATGTATTGAATTAGGTTACATGTCTTCATCACAAAAGTTATCATATATAACACTTCTATGTAAAGATAAAAATAATACTTCTGATGTAAAAAATTACAGACCGATTTCCTTGTTAAATGTTGATAGAAAACTTCTTTCAAAAATTTTAACAAATAGATTAGGTGCTGTTTTACCGTCTATTATTTCTGACAGCCAAACTTGTTCAATAAAAGGAAAAACTATTTTTGATAATGTTCATCTACTAAGAAATATTTTTGATTATTGTGAACAAAAGAATATTTCTGCATGTTTTATTAACATAGACCAGGAAAAAGCATTTGACAGAGTATCATGGGATTATATGTATAATGTTCTCAAATCTTTTAATTTTTCGCTACAATTTATATCCTTTATTAAAGTCCTATATGCTGATATAAAATCATCAGTTATTGTAAACAATCATATATCTGCACCTTTTGAATTATCAAGATCTGTAAGACAAGGCTGTTCACTCAGTCCTCTTTTGTATGTTTTATGTTTAGAACCTTTTATTCTAAAAATTAGAAATAACCCAATGATTAAAGGAATTAAAGTGCCTGGTTCAAACTTAGAAGTAAAAATTTCTGCATACGCTGACGACAACACTTCAATTTTATCAGATGATGTGTCCATATCCCATTTCTTTAAAGATGCCAAACTTTTCGAATCAATAAGTGGATCCAAAATTAATTATAAGAAATCTAATGGTGTTTTCATTGGAAAATGGAAAAGTAGATCCGATCACCCTTTTGGAATTTCATGGGTAAAACATTGTAAAGTCTTAGGTTACTATTTTGGATATGACATAAACTATGATGAAATATGGTCTAATTTATTTTTAAAATTCAATAAAGTACTTAATTTATGTACATCCTTTAAACTTTCATATAAAGGTAAAAGCACCATTTTGAATTCATTAGCATTTTCAAAAATTTTGTATTATATAAGTGCGGGAAGTTTGCCCCAAATATATATCAATATGTTTCAAAAAGCTTGTTTTAAATTTATTTGGTCATCTTCTTTCGAACCTGTATCTAGGAAAACCTTATATTTACCGTTCATAAATGGCGGTTTAAACGTACCAAATGTCCTATATAAATGGTATTCTTTATTATTATCGCATTTGCAAAAGTTTATATCTGATTATAAAGCACCATGGACACATTTTACTAAATACTGGATAGGTTTTAAACTAAGAAAATACAATAAGAAATTTGAAAGTAATTCATATCCAAAAAGTGATTGTGTACCTGTTTTCTATGAAAATTGTCTCAAAGCTTTAAATACTATTTTAAAAATGCAAGAAGATGTTAATTTTATGAACATTACAACAAAGGAATTTTACCTTACATTGTTACAAGTAGAAGATACAAATGTAAAATGCAAAGTAAATTTTCCACAAATTCACTTTTCAACTTCCTTTAAAAATGTTTTTTCAAATGCTATTGACCCATGTCACAGAAATATTTGTTTTACCTTACTTCATGATGTAACTTATGTAAATTACTACCTTTATTTAAAAGGAATTTCTAAAATGAAACATTGCTATTTTTGCAAGAATATTGAAACTGTTTCTCACTTATTTATAGAATGTTCTTTTTTCAACACGTTAAATAGAGTAGTATTATACTTATTAAATATTGCATCAGATACCAAAATTACTCTTTCTGAAAAGATGTTTAGATTTTTGATTTTAAATCAGACAGTGTAGGCCATAATTACACATTTTTGGTCATTTTGTCAAGTTCAAGGTATGTTATTTGGTACATTAGAAACCAAACCAAGCATCACAATAAGCATTTTAAAATTGTTGACAGTATTTCCATGTTTTTGTCATTATTAAGATTAAGAATAATTGTGGATTTTAAAAGAATGAATGAATACAAATTTTTAGAAACATGGGGATTATATGACATCATTGGTACAGTAAACAATGAACTTATTTTTGGTAAAGATGCTTTTGTAGAATTTTATGTCAAAAAGTATAAATTGTAACAAGTTTTCTTTCTGCTGTTTTCTTCTTCTTTCTGCTTTCAGGATGATGGCAGCCGGATGGTGACCTGGTGAGCCCTGGGGCTGTCATCCTGCCAGCAGAAAGTGGGAGATTTTGCTCTTTATGAACTATACTGTAGTGTATTGTGTAAAGTGTTGTATTGTATATTGCATCATCCTGTTTCATGGTCGTTCCGTAGTGTTTCCATTTCAGTCATGGTTTTCATATTTGATGTGTAACCCAGTATTGGGAATCATTTCATTTCATGCTTTCATATCCATATCACTCATACTTCATCACTATGTAGCCACGCCATACCATTGCCTCATATTCACTCATGTAGGTCCTATAGAACGACTGACTAACCTTTCTTTTATCAATGGATTATTTCTTTATATATTTAGTAAGTACCTCCTTTCATTACTATGTCACGTTTTTTTCAGGCTGTGCTTGGTTTCGGGGCCCGAAGGGAGGTTGTGGTTATGTCCACCACGATCTCGCCGACGGCTCTGCACCCAGCTCCGCTGTAGACTACGGATGTCTTGCGGGCGGTTGGTGGCCTTTTGCAGATGGGGAGGCCCGAGCCTCGTCATCCGGGAGACGCCGCCACCTGCTTGCACTTCCCCTTTGATTTTTATTTATTTCTTTTCATATTGTAATGTAATATTCCACTGGTATTATTAAGTACGTGACATTTCTTCATATATTCTGTATACTTTAAATTTATTGTTGATCCATTGATATACTAGCAGCGCCCGATACATACAGGTTTGTGAAACTGTTTGTATAATATCAATTTAAGACTATTATTTTAAAATTCAGTGTTAATTACGTGCAGACGTCAAAGACTGTTTTGTGTGTTCTACCATAAATATGTGATATATGTGATTGTTCACCATCTGTGATAGTATTTTAAACGTGCAGACGTGAAAGACTGTGATAGTGTTAATCATACCTGCCGACGTCAAAGACTGTTTTGTATTTTTATATCCATGTTGAAGTCTTTTTCTACCATCTAGATTCAATTTAGTATCTTTATATCGGGCCCTGGGCCGCTTTACTGCCCAGAAAAATTAATTTCATGAATAAAGTTTTATGAAAAAGAAAAAAAAGTATCTGTTCTTATCAGCTTAATATCTGATACGTCCCCCATTGGGGGACTTCGATATTAAACTGATTTTTGGACACAGATGAGATGTCAGGGGCTTGCTCCGCTCTCGTCACGGGTTGGCCCGGTATTGCAGTACCTCCGGGATCGGCCCACTTAACCAGAACCAATAATCAGCCATGGAATGTTTCAGGCCGTGCGTCGATGTTTGGGCGTCCGCAGCGATCTGAACCGAGCTCAGTCGGGCAGCACCCCCGCCCGTGGAACAGCAGTTTCCTCGCGACACGTGGTAATCCGCTTGCAGGCCACCGATGAGACCCGAGTACCGCTAATTGGGGCGTGTAGCCGTAACAGCAAGTACGAACTCGTATAGCATTCATAATAACGGTATTCACTGGTGACGACAAGAAAACATATATTGTGACCCTTATGTACGGTTATAACTATATAACTATGTATATAACTATATAAATTACTATTTGTAAATATATTATATAACTAAAAATTGGTATATCTATAGACCAGGTTATGCAACTATATTGATATACGACTACTACTAATTATACTTATAATGATTAGACTGTTAACATTTATTTATAATTAATACAATGTAATAGTATAATGAAATTAAATTCTATCACACTTAATCATTTATAATATTAATATTATTGTTGTTATTCTTATATTATTATTATTGTTGTTATTATTATTATCATTATTATTATTATTATTATTATTATTATTATTATTATTATTATTGTTCTTCGTAGGTGTTGTATTATAATTATGTATGTACTTCTGGTGTAAATAGTTTATTCGATTCATGGGCTATACCGAAAGTTAATATTTGTGAGTTTTGCCTTGTTCTAAAAATAGACACTGCTTACTCTGCTCTCCGTATATAATGCGAATATTTTCGACTGTTAGTGTCTACGGCCATATCACGTTGAAAACACCGGTTCTCGTCCGATCACCGAAGTTAAGCAACGTCGAGCCCGGTTAGTACTTGGATGGGTGACCGCCTGGGAATACCGGGTGCTGTAGACTTTTTCCGTTTTTGTTTTCTTTTTTTGTCGCACTATTCCGTACTAACAACGTACTGTTGCTTTTGGTGCTTTTGATGATGTTTATGTTGGTAGTTTTTGTTTCATGTTGCTTGCCAGTGTGCACCGCGACTGAAGTTGACTCTTTCAGCTGAAGGCAAGAATGTTTCTATGTGTTCGTTATGTGAGGTTGAATTTCATAAATAATTATGTTAAAGCGCGGATTCATCGAACGCAAGCACAAGCCACTCGATTGACTGTTAGTCGACGTCGGAAAACGTTTCAAACCGGAAGTACACAACATTAGCGTACGATGAAATTTTCGTGTGATTCTGGCATGCGCACGTGACATATGTCTACGGGGATGCATTCTAAATCACGAGCGCGCGCCATTATGGCGAACGACGAGCGCGCATCGTACATTTCGTGTGTCCGTGGCAAAACGTGCGACGAATATAACTGGTTCGTACATAAGGCTTTCCAGGAATGGAGACGGTATCGCTTCTCGGCCTTTTGGCTAAGATCAAAGTGTAGTGGTTTATGCGATAAACCGTGTAGAATGATTGAATTGGATTTACCGGCCATCGAGGGCAGCGCTATCGTGTCGGGAGTTATTGACCGCTCAGTACGCCTCTTTCATCGGAATGGAGTAAACAATGTTGACGTCGTGCGGGCGCTGATGAGGGCTGGGATAAAACCGGAGGATATTAGCGCCGTTTCAAAAGGTCAGTCCTCAACTTCCGTTGAAGTTGTATTTAAATACCCGGATTGCATGAAAACAATGTCGGCACTTGGACCGACATTAAATGCAGGCAACAAAGTTTATGAGATTTCACAGTTGCACCTGAGAAGAGTCATAGTCAAAGTTCACTGGCTGCCAGTTTACTTTGAAGCAGAACTGTTGAAAAATATTTTTTCTCAGTTCGGCAAAGTTCTTAAAGTTGCGGATGATTATTTCTACTTTGAGGACATTCAAATTGCATCGGGAGTCAAACGGGTAATCATTGAGGCAGATGAGGAAAAGTTGAAATTGATCCCACATTTGTTAAAGTTTAAGTGTGGTACCAGAGCGCTGGTGACGATGTACGGGCGCCCCCCCCTGTGCCTGCGGTGTCGCACCGTCGGGCACATGCGGAGGGACTGCCCGGGCCATGACGCTGGCGCCCCAGTTACTGTTACAGGACATCCCCGGACTGAGGAGGCTGTGGCGGCCCGGCCAGGTCTGCAGTCGCCGGAAGCTCATCATTCACGGCCGGAGGTGCAGACTGCAGAGCAGCCGGCGGCGACTCAAGACGCATCGGAGCTGGTTTCACAACCGGTAGTACAGGTGGAAGCGCAGGCAGCAGCGCAAAATGCGGCGCAGCCGGCAGCGCAGGCAAAGGTGCAACCGGCAGCGCAGAAAGCGGCGCAGCCGGCGGCACTGAAAGTGACGCAGCCGGTGGCGCAAACAGCGACGCAGCCGGCAGCCAAGAAATTAACTCAGAAATCGGCGAAACGGGCGGCGCAGAAAGCGGCGCCGCCGGCAGCGCAGACGGCGACGCAGACGAGAGCGATGCAGAACAAAGAGCAGCCAGCAGTGCAAACAGAACAGATGGAGGCGGAAGACTTCGATGAGGAAGAAGACATCGATGTAGACCCGAACCGTGGGGAGCGTAGGATCCGAGAAGAGGATCTGACGCCCTCGCCAAAGAATAAAAGACGGACAACCCCACAAGGCAAGTCAACCCAAGATCGTAAAAAATGGTCAGATATACGGTCCCAGGACAGTTTGCTTGATGATTTATTGGCGACACAGTCGCCAAACTCATAATTTGTGTAATATAACATACATATGTAAATATAAAAAATCATAAAAATGGAAACAAAAAGTATAAAAATGCAACATAAAAACCCAAAAATATATATTTTAATAAGTATAAATATACTTACCGTGTACATAATTACCTTGCATATGTTTGCCTCCTTCTATGTTGATGAACTGAAACGAAAAATGGACTACGAGATAAGAAAAATGATAATGTATAAAGTAAAAATACTTACTTTTTTTCTACTTACCTGTGTTTTTGATTCCTGTTCACTATGTGTTCCTGAAATAGAAAATAAATATATGTATTTATTTTACGTAAGACATAAATGTTCAGTTTATACAAGAAAGATTAGTAATAATATAGAAATAATACTTACCTACTTTTCAGCAATTAACTCCCCTTTGCATAAATGTCCGAGTTCTTATGCTTGTTTTTATAAAAACCGGTTTGTAAATCTTGTCAGGTTTACACACCTGCTACATGTATTAAAGTCTTCTTTCCACTGCTACCCATGTCACGGTAGACTAAATATCGATAAACGCAATGAACATCTTATACACAGTTTACATATTGATTTATATGTCGTCTGCTATTGGTTTTACCAACGATGTATTCATAGGTTTAATGTATTTAAACCTCAAATAACTTTTTGGATAGTAATATATTACTGTTATAAACATTTTCTAATTTATTTGAATAGTTTTTATGTACAGTATCAGTTTAAAATATATTTCATTAAACAATATCATTTCGCATCTCAATTACCTGTTAGGTTTATAATTCACTCTTACGTATTGTTTATCGATACGTCGTACTGTATACAGGTAAAGATAGCAGCGGTCAGTGTTGTTTTAAAGGCTTTGCTCGCCCTAGTCACAACTGACTACACTGTGATTTATATATGTAATTTGCACAATGTTTCAGTATTTAGCACTTATATATTATTGTGTGAATCTCTAAATTAGATCAAAAATGGCAAATCTAAAAATAGCAACTTTGAATGTGAACGGTCTTATCACCAAAGAAAGACAACTCTTTTTACATAACTTTTTGTCTTCAAATAATTTTGACATACTTTGTTTGCAAGAAACTCACGTTAATAATTTTATAACTGCAAAGAATATTGAAAAGGTTTTAACTTTGAAAAATAAAATTGTATGGAGCTTTGGAGAGGGTCGATGTAAAGGTGTTGCTATTATTGTAATAAATCCCAATATAAAAATAGATTGCTTTCAAAGTGACCTAGAAGGGAGATTACTTTATGTTGATTTATCTGTTCTTGATTTTAAATTTAGAATTATTAACATTTATGCTCCAAATATAGAACATGAAAGGAATGAATTTTTTGAAAGTTTAAATACTCATTTAGTCACTAGTAGACATGTAATAATAGCAGGAGATTTTAATTGTGTTTTAAATACTAGAGTAGACAAAATTGGTGGTAATGTTGATAGAGGAAGTGTTGGTTCTAAACCTCTGTCACAAATTGTTTCTAAATTTAATTTATTTGATGCATACAGATATTTATACCCAAAACAAAAATGTGTTACATGGTTTAGAAAATTAGGCGATGATGATAATTCTTATATAGGATGTAGATTAGATAGATTTTATGTCAGTAAATTATTACAGACAAATGTTATAAATTGCACTAATATGCCTTTCTCAATTTCAGATCATGATCTGGTATTATTAGAATTAAATATTGAACATACCATTACTTTTGGTAATTCATATTGGAAATTTAACAATTCATATTTAGAAGACAATGACTTTATTGAAGCTTTTAAATATTATTGGGCAATTATATCAAGAACTAATGACATTACTTTAGAATACTGGGAAAATATGAAACTTTTGATAAAAGAATTTTGCATTGACTACGGTAAATGTAAACGAAATGAAATATATTGCAATGTTAAACTTTTACGAAACCAATATAAAACATCTACGGATTTAAAAGAAAAACATGAATGTAAAATACAGATTACTAAATTAGAAAATGAGTTACACAAAGGCTTTGTTATTAGAAGCAAGTCAACACTCATTGATAGTAATGAAAATCCTTCTTCTTGTTTTGCTAACATTGAACAGTCACATGGCTTAAATAAAACCATAACATATATTAATTATAATGCAACAGATTGTAAATCTTCTGAAACTATTTTAAACAGTTTTAGAGATTTTTATTCAACATTATATACAAGTGAACCTGTTAATGATTCTCTAAATGACCTATTTTTAAATGATTTACCCAAAGTTTCCAATGAAGATAATGAAATGTTATCACAAAATATAACGACAGAAGAAATTTTAATTGCTTTAAAAGACATGGAGAAAAATAAATCCCCTGGCAGTGATGGTCTGACTGCAGAATTTTATTCGAAATTTTTTGATTTGTTTGGAAACGTATTAAAAGCTATTTATGATAAATGTATTGAATTAGGTTACATGTCTTCATCACAAAAGTTATCATATATAACACTTCTATGTAAAGATAAAAATAATACTTCTGATGTAAAAAATTACAGACCGATTTCCTTGTTAAATGTTGATAGAAAACTTCTTTCAAAAATTATAACAAATAGATTAGGTGCTGTTTTACCGTCTATTATTTCTGACAGCCAAACTTGTTCAATAAAAGGAAAAACTATTTTTGATAATGTTCATCTACTAAGAAATATTTTTGATTATTGTGAACAAAAGAATATTTCTGCATGTTTTATTAACATAGACCAGGAAAAAGCATTTGACAGAGTATCATGGGATTATATGTATAATGTTCTCAAATCTTTTAATTTTTCGCTACAATTTATATCCTTTATTAAAGTCCTATATGCTGATATAAAATCATCAGTTATTGTAAACAATCATATATCTGCACCTTTTGAATTATCAAGATCTGTAAGACAAGGCTGTTCACTCAGTCCTCTTTTGTATGTTTTATGTTTAGAACCTTTTATTCTAAAAATTAGAAATAACCCAATGATTAAAGGAATTAAAGTGCCTGGTTCAAACTTAGAAGTAAAAATTTCTGCATACGCTGATGACAACACTTCAATTTTATCAGATGATGTGTCCATATCCCATTTCTTTAAAGATGTCAAACTTTTCGAATCAATAAGTGGATCCAAAATTAATTATAAGAAATCTAATGGTGTTTTCATTGGAAAATGGAAAAGTAGATCCGATCACCCTTTTGGAATTTCATGGGTAAAACATTGTAAAGTCTTAGGTTACTATTTTGGATATGACATAAACTATGATGAAATATGGTCTAATTTATTTTTAAAATTCAGTAAAGTACTTAATTTATGTACATCCTTTAAACTTTCATATAAAGGTAAAAGCACCATTTTGAATTCATTAGCATTTTCAAAAATTTTGTATTATATAAGTGCAGGAAGTTTGCCCCAAATATATATCAATATGTTTCAAAAAGCTTGTTTTAAATTTATTTGGTCATCTTCTTTCGAACCTGTATCTAGGAAAACCTTATATTTACCGTTCATAAATGGCGGTTTAAACGTACCAAATGTCCTATATAAATGGTATTCTTTATTATTATCGCATTTGCAAAAGTTTATATCTGATTATAAAGCACCATGGACACATTTTACTAAATACTGGATAGGTTTTAAACTAAGAAAATACAATAAGAAATTTGAAAGTAATTCATATCCAAAAAGTGATTGTGTACCTGTTTTCTATGAAAATTGTCTCAAAGCTTTAAATACTATTTTAAAAATGCAAGAAGATGTTAATTTTATGAACATTACAACAAAAGAATTTTACCTTACATTGTTACAAGTAGAAGATACAAATGTAAAATGCAAAGTGAATTTTCCACAAATTCACTTTTCAACTTCCTTTAAAAATGTTTTTTCAAATGCTATTGACCCATGTCACAGAAATATTTGTTTTACCTTACTTCATGATGTAACTTATGTAAATTACTACCTTTATTTAAAAGGAATTTCTAAAATGAAACATTGCTATTTTTGCAAGAATATTGAAACTGTTTCTCACTTATTTATAGAATGTTCTTTTTTCAACACGTTAAATAGAGTAGTATTATACTTATTAAATATTGCATCAGATACCAAAATTACTCTTTCTGAAAAGATGTTTAGATTTTTTGATTTTAAATCAGACAGTGTAGGCCATAATTACACATTTTTGGTCCTTTTGTCAATTTCAAGGTATGTTATTTGGTACATTAGAAACCAAACCAAGCATCACAATAAGCATTTTAAAATTGTTGACAGTATTTCCATGTTTTTGTCATTATTAAGATTAAGAATAATTGTGGATTTTAAAAGAATGAATGAATACAAATTTTTAGAAACATGGGGATTATATGACATCATTGGTACAGTAAACAATGAACTTATTTTTGGTAAAGATGCTTTTGTAGAATTTTATGTCAAAAAGTATAAATTGTAACAAGTTTTCTTTCTGCTGTTTTCTTCTTCTTTCTGCTTTCAGGATGATGGCAGCCGGATGGTGACCTGGTGAGCCCTGGGGCTGTCATCCTGCCAGCGGAAAGTGGGAGATTTTGTTCTTTATGAACTATACTGTAGTGTATTGTGTAAAGTGTTGTATTGTATATTGCATCATCCTGTTTCATGGTCGTTCCGTAGTGTTTCCATTTCAGTCATGGTTTTCATATTTGTTGTGTAACCCAGTATTGGGAATCATTTCATTTCATGCTTTCATATCCATATCACTCATACTTCATCACTATGTAGCCACGCCATACCATTGCCTCATATTCACTCATGTAGGTCCTATAGAACGACTGACTAACCTTTCTTTTATCAATGGATTATTTCTTTATATATTTAGTAAGTACCTCCTTTCATTACTATGTCACGTTTTTCAGGCTGTGCTTGGTTTCGGGGCCCGAGGGGAGGTTGTGGTTATGTCCACCACGATCTCGCCGACGGCTCTGCACCCAGCTCCGCTGTAGAATACGGATGTCTGCGGGCGGTTGGTGGCCTTTTGCAGATGGGGAGGCCCGAGCCTCGTCATCCGGGAGACGCCGCCACCTGCTTGCACTTCCCCTTTGATTTTTATTTATTTCTTTTCATATGGTAATGTAATATTCCACTGGTATTATTAAGTACGTGACATTTCTTCATATATTCTGTATACTTTAAATTTATTGTTGATCCATTGATATACTAGCAGCGCCCGATACATACAGGTTTGTGAAACTGTTTGTATAATATCAATCTAAGACTATTATTTTAAAATTCAGTGTTAATTACGTGCAGACGTCAAAGACTGTTATGTGTTTTCTACCATAAATATGTGATATATGTGATTGTTCACCATCTGTGATAGTATTTTAAACGTGCAGACGTGAAAGACTGTGATAGTGTTAATCATACCTGCCGACGTCAAAGACTGTTTTGTATTTTTATATCCATGTTGAAGTCATTTTCTACCATCTAGATTCAATTTAGTATCTTTATATCGGGCCCTGGGCCGCTTTACTGCC
>JAPFQT010000439.1:105000-119808 GCA_027627225.1 Congeria kusceri
CTCTCCGTATATAATGCGAATATTTTCGACTGTTAGTGTCTACGGCCATATCACGTTGAAAACACCGGTTCTCGTCCGATCACCGAAGTTAAGCAACGTCGAGCCCGGTTAGTACTTGGATGGGTGACCGCCTGGGAATACCGGGTGCTGTAGACTTTTTCCGTTTTTGTTTTCTTTTTTTGTCGCACTATTCCGTACTAACAACGTACTGTTGCTTTTGGTGCTTTTGATGATGTTTATGTTGGTAGTTTTTGTTTCATGTTGCTTGCCAGTGTGCACCGCGACTGAAGTTGACTCTTTCAGCTGAAGGCAAGAATGTTTCTATGTGTTCGTTATGTGAGGTTGAATTTCATAAATAATTATGTTAAAGCGCGGATTCATCGAACGCAAGCACAAGCCACTCGATTGACTGTTAGTCGACGTCGGAAAACGTTTCAAACCGGAAGTACACAACATTAGCGTACGATGAAATTTTCGTGTGATTCTGGCATGCGCACGTGACATATGTCTACGGGGATGCATTCTAAATCACGAGCGCGCGCCATTATGGCGAACGACGAGCGCGCATCGTACATTTCGTGTGTCCGTGGCAAAACGTGCGACGAATATAACTGGTTCGTACATAAGGCTTTCCAGGAATGGAGACGGTATCGCTTCTCGGCCTTTTGGCTAAGATCAAAGTGTAGTATCTGTTCTTATCAGCTTAATATCTGATACGTCCCCCATTGGGGGACTTCGATATTAAACTGATTTTTGGACACAGATGAGATGTCAGGGGCTTGCTCCGCTCTCGTCACGGGTTGGCCCGGTATTGCAGTACCTCCGGGATCGGCCCACTTAACCAGAACCAATAATCAGCCATGGAATGTTTCAGGCCGTGCGTCGATGTTTGGGCGTCCGCAGCGATCTGAACCGAGCTCAGTCGGGCAGCACCCCCGCCCGTGGAACAGCAGTTTCCTCGCGACACGTGGTAATCCGCTTGCAGGCCACCGATGAGACCCGAGTACCGCTAATTGGGGCGTGTAGCCGTAACAGCAAGTACGAACTCGTATAGCATTCATAATAACGGTATTCACTGGTGACGACAAGAAAACATATATTGTGACCCTTATGTACGGTTATAACTATATAACTATGTATATAACTATATAAATTACTATTTGTAAATATATTATATAACTAAAAATTGGTATATCTATAGACCAGGTTATGCAACTATATTGATATACGACTACTACTAATTATACTTATAATGATTAGACTGTTAACATTTATTTATAATTAATACAATGTAATAGTATAATGAAATTAAATTCTATCACACTTAATCATTTATAATATTAATATTATTGTTGTTATTCTTATATTATTATTATTGTTGTTATTATTATTATCATTATTATTATTATTATTATTATTATTATTATTATTATTATTATTGTTCTTCGTAGGTGTTGTATTATAATTATGTATGTACTTCTGGTGTAAATAGTTTATTCGATTCATGGGCTATACCGAAAGTTAATATTTGTGAGTTTTGCCTTGTTCTAAAAATAGACACTGCTTACTCTGCTCTCCGTATATAATGCGAATATTTTCGACTGTTAGTGTCTACGGCCATATCACGTTGAAAACACCGGTTCTCGTCCGATCACCGAAGTTAAGCAACGTCGAGCCCGGTTAGTACTTGGATGGGTGACCGCCTGGGAATACCGGGTGCTGTAGACTTTTTCCGTTTTTGTTTTCTTTTTTTGTCGCACTATTCCGTACTAACAACGTACTGTTGCTTTTGGTGCTTTTGATGATGTTTATGTTGGTAGTTTTTGTTTCATGTTGCTTGCCAGTGTGCACCGCGACTGAAGTTGACTCTTTCAGCTGAAGGCAAGAATGTTTCTATGTGTTCGTTATGTGAGGTTGAATTTCATAAATAATTATGTTAAAGCGCGGATTCATCGAACGCAAGCACAAGCCACTCGATTGACTGTTAGTCGACGTCGGAAAACGTTTCAAACCGGAAGTACACAACATTAGCGTACGATGAAATTTTCGTGTGATTCTGGCATGCGCACGTGACATATGTCTACGGGGATGCATTCTAAATCACGAGCGCGCGCCATTATGGCGAACGACGAGCGCGCATCGTACATTTCGTGTGTCCGTGGCAAAACGTGCGACGAATATAACTGGTTCGTACATAAGGCTTTCCAGGAATGGAGACGGTATCGCTTCTCGGCCTTTTGGCTAAGATCAAAGTGTAGTATCTGTTCTTATCAGCTTAATATCTGATACGTCCCCCATTGGGGGACTTCGATATTAAACTGATTTTTGGACACAGATGAGATGTCAGGGGCTTGCTCCGCTCTCGTCACGGGTTGGCCCGGTATTGCAGTACCTCCGGGATCGGCCCACTTAACCAGAACCAATAATCAGCCATGGAATGTTTCAGGCCGTGCGTCGATGTTTGGGCGTCCGCAGCGATCTGAACCGAGCTCAGTCGGGCAGCACCCCCGCCCGTGGAACAGCAGTTTCCTCGCGACACGTGGTAATCCGCTTGCAGGCCACCGATGAGACCCGAGTACCGCTAATTGGGGCGTGTAGCCGTAACAGCAAGTACGAACTCGTATAGCATTCATAATAACGGTATTCACTGGTGACGACAAGAAAACATATATTGTGACCCTTATGTACGGTTATAACTATATAACTATGTATATAACTATATAAATTACTATTTGTAAATATATTATATAACTAAAAATTGGTATATCTATAGACCAGGTTATGCAACTATATTGATATACGACTACTACTAATTATACTTATAATGATTAGACTGTTAACATTTATTTATAATTAATACAATGTAATAGTATAATGAAATTAAATTCTATCACACTTAATCATTTATAATATTAATATTATTGTTGTTATTCTTATATTATTATTATTGTTGTTATTATTATTATCATTATTATTATTATTATTATTATTATTATTATTATTATTATTATTGTTCTTCGTAGGTGTTGTATTATAATTATGTATGTACTTCTGGTGTAAATAGTTTATTCGATTCATGGGCTATACCGAAAGTTAATATTTGTGAGTTTTGCCTTGTTCTAAAAATAGACACTGCTTACTCTGCTCTCCGTATATAATGCGAATATTTTCGACTGTTAGTGTCTACGGCCATATCACGTTGAAAACACCGGTTCTCGTCCGATCACCGAAGTTAAGCAACGTCGAGCCCGGTTAGTACTTGGATGGGTGACCGCCTGGGAATACCGGGTGCTGTAGACTTTTTCCGTTTTTGTTTTCTTTTTTTGTCGCACTATTCCGTACTAACAACGTACTGTTGCTTTTGGTGCTTTTGATGATGTTTATGTTGGTAGTTTTTGTTTCATGTTGCTTGCCAGTGTGCACCGCGACTGAAGTTGACTCTTTCAGCTGAAGGCAAGAATGTTTCTATGTGTTCGTTATGTGAGGTTGAATTTCATAAATAATTATGTTAAAGCGCGGATTCATCGAACGCAAGCACAAGCCACTCGATTGACTGTTAGTCGACGTCGGAAAACGTTTCAAACCGGAAGTACACAACATTAGCGTACGATGAAATTTTCGTGTGATTCTGGCATGCGCACGTGACATATGTCTACGGGGATGCATTCTAAATCACGAGCGCGCGCCATTATGGCGAACGACGAGCGCGCATCGTACATTTCGTGTGTCCGTGGCAAAACGTGCGACGAATATAACTGGTTCGTACATAAGGCTTTCCAGGAATGGAGACGGTATCGCTTCTCGGCCTTTTGGCTAAGATCAAAGTGTAGTATCTGTTCTTATCAGCTTAATATCTGATACGTCCCCCATTGGGGGACTTCGATATTAAACTGATTTTTGGACACAGATGAGATGTCAGGGGCTTGCTCCGCTCTCGTCACGGGTTGGCCCGGTATTGCAGTACCTCCGGGATCGGCCCACTTAACCAGAACCAATAATCAGCCATGGAATGTTTCAGGCCGTGCGTCGATGTTTGGGCGTCCGCAGCGATCTGAACCGAGCTCAGTCGGGCAGCACCCCCGCCCGTGGAACAGCAGTTTCCTCGCGACACGTGGTAATCCGCTTGCAGGCCACCGATGAGACCCGAGTACCGCTAATTGGGGCGTGTAGCCGTAACAGCAAGTACGAACTCGTATAGCATTCATAATAACGGTATTCACTGGTGACGACAAGAAAACATATATTGTGACCCTTATGTACGGTTATAACTATATAACTATGTATATAACTATATAAATTACTATTTGTAAATATATTATATAACTAAAAATTGGTATATCTATAGACCAGGTTATGCAACTATATTGATATACGACTACTACTAATTATACTTATAATGATTAGACTGTTAACATTTATTTATAATTAATACAATGTAATAGTATAATGAAATTAAATTCTATCACACTTAATCATTTATAATATTAATATTATTGTTGTTATTCTTATATTATTATTATTGTTGTTATTATTATTATCATTATTATTATTATTATTATTATTATTATTATTATTATTGTTCTTCGTAGGTGTTGTATTATAATTATGTATGTACTTCTGGTGTAAATAGTTTATTCGATTCATGGGCTATACCGAAAGTTAATATTTGTGAGTTTTGCCTTGTTCTAAAAATAGACACTGCTTACTCTGCTCTCCGTATATAATGCGAATATTTTCGACTGTTAGTGTCTACGGCCATATCACGTTGAAAACACCGGTTCTCGTCCGATCACCGAAGTTAAGCAACGTCGAGCCCGGTTAGTACTTGGATGGGTGACCGCCTGGGAATACCGGGTGCTGTAGACTTTTTCCGTTTTTGTTTTCTTTTTTTGTCGCACTATTCCGTACTAACAACGTACTGTTGCTTTTGGTGCTTTTGATGATGTTTATGTTGGTAGTTTTTGTTTCATGTTGCTTGCCAGTGTGCACCGCGACTGAAGTTGACTCTTTCAGCTGAAGGCAAGAATGTTTCTATGTGTTCGTTATGTGAGGTTGAATTTCATAAATAATTATGTTAAAGCGCGGATTCATCGAACGCAAGCACAAGCCACTCGATTGACTGTTAGTCGACGTCGGAAAACGTTTCAAACCGGAAGTACACAACATTAGCGTACGATGAAATTTTCGTGTGATTCTGGCATGCGCACGTGACATATGTCTACGGGGATGCATTCTAAATCACGAGCGCGCGCCATTATGGCGAACGACGAGCGCGCATCGTACATTTCGTGTGTCCGTGGCAAAACGTGCGACGAATATAACTGGTTCGTACATAAGGCTTTCCAGGAATGGAGACGGTATCGCTTCTCGGCCTTTTGGCTAAGATCAAAGTGTAGTATCTGTTCTTATCAGCTTAATATCTGATACGTCCCCCATTGGGGGACTTCGATATTAAACTGATTTTTGGACACAGATGAGATGTCAGGGGCTTGCTCCGCTCTCGTCACGGGTTGGCCCGGTATTGCAGTACCTCCGGGATCGGCCCACTTAACCAGAACCAATAATCAGCCATGGAATGTTTCAGGCCGTGCGTCGATGTTTGGGCGTCCGCAGCGATCTGAACCGAGCTCAGTCGGGCAGCACCCCCGCCCGTGGAACAGCAGTTTCCTCGCGACACGTGGTAATCCGCTTGCAGGCCACCGATGAGACCCGAGTACCGCTAATTGGGGCGTGTAGCCGTAACAGCAAGTACGAACTCGTATAGCATTCATAATAACGGTATTCACTGGTGACGACAAGAAAACATATATTGTGACCCTTATGTACGGTTATAACTATATAACTATGTATATAACTATATAAATTACTATTTGTAAATATATTATATAACTAAAAATTGGTATATCTATAGACCAGGTTATGCAACTATATTGATATACGACTACTACTAATTATACTTATAATGATTAGACTGTTAACATTTATTTATAATTAATACAATGTAATAGTATAATGAAATTAAATTCTATCACACTTAATCATTTATAATATTAATATTATTGTTGTTATTCTTATATTATTATTATTGTTGTTATTATTATTATCATTATTATTATTATTATTATTATTATTATTATTATTATTATTATTGTTCTTCGTAGGTGTTGTATTATAATTATGTATGTACTTCTGGTGTAAATAGTTTATTCGATTCATGGGCTATACCGAAAGTTAATATTTGTGAGTTTTGCCTTGTTCTAAAAATAGACACTGCTTACTCTGCTCTCCGTATATAATGCGAATATTTTCGACTGTTAGTGTCTACGGCCATATCACGTTGAAAACACCGGTTCTCGTCCGATCACCGAAGTTAAGCAACGTCGAGCCCGGTTAGTACTTGGATGGGTGACCGCCTGGGAATACCGGGTGCTGTAGACTTTTTCCGTTTTTGTTTTCTTTTTTTGTCGCACTATTCCGTACTAACAACGTACTGTTGCTTTTGGTGCTTTTGATGATGTTTATGTTGGTAGTTTTTGTTTCATGTTGCTTGCCAGTGTGCACCGCGACTGAAGTTGACTCTTTCAGCTGAAGGCAAGAATGTTTCTATGTGTTCGTTATGTGAGGTTGAATTTCATAAATAATTATGTTAAAGCGCGGATTCATCGAACGCAAGCACAAGCCACTCGATTGACTGTTAGTCGACGTCGGAAAACGTTTCAAACCGGAAGTACACAACATTAGCGTACGATGAAATTTTCGTGTGATTCTGGCATGCGCACGTGACATATGTCTACGGGGATGCATTCTAAATCACGAGCGCGCGCCATTATGGCGAACGACGAGCGCGCATCGTACATTTCGTGTGTCCGTGGCAAAACGTGCGACGAATATAACTGGTTCGTACATAAGGCTTTCCAGGAATGGAGACGGTATCGCTTCTCGGCCTTTTGGCTAAGATCAAAGTGTAGTATCTGTTCTTATCAGCTTAATATCTGATACGTCCCCCATTGGGGGACTTCGATATTAAACTGATTTTTGGACACAGATGAGATGTCAGGGGCTTGCTCCGCTCTCGTCACGGGTTGGCCCGGTATTGCAGTACCTCCGGGATCGGCCCACTTAACCAGAACCAATAATCAGCCATGGAATGTTTCAGGCCGTGCGTCGATGTTTGGGCGTCCGCAGCGATCTGAACCGAGCTCAGTCGGGCAGCACCCCCGCCCGTGGAACAGCAGTTTCCTCGCGACACGTGGTAATCCGCTTGCAGGCCACCGATGAGACCCGAGTACCGCTAATTGGGGCGTGTAGCCGTAACAGCAAGTACGAACTCGTATAGCATTCATAATAACGGTATTCACTGGTGACGACAAGAAAACATATATTGTGACCCTTATGTACGGTTATAACTATATAACTATGTATATAACTATATAAATTACTATTTGTAAATATATTATATAACTAAAAATTGGTATATCTATAGACCAGGTTATGCAACTATATTGATATACGACTACTACTAATTATACTTATAATGATTAGACTGTTAACATTTATTTATAATTAATACAATGTAATAGTATAATGAAATTAAATTCTATCACACTTAATCATTTATAATATTAATATTATTGTTGTTATTCTTATATTATTATTATTGTTGTTATTATTATTATCATTATTATTATTATTATTATTATTATTATTATTATTATTGTTCTTCGTAGGTGTTGTATTATAATTATGTATGTACTTCTGGTGTAAATAGTTTATTCGATTCATGGGCTATACCGAAAGTTAATATTTGTGAGTTTTGCCTTGTTCTAAAAATAGACACTGCTTACTCTGCTCTCCGTATATAATGCGAATATTTTCGACTGTTAGTGTCTACGGCCATATCACGTTGAAAACACCGGTTCTCGTCCGATCACCGAAGTTAAGCAACGTCGAGCCCGGTTAGTACTTGGATGGGTGACCGCCTGGGAATACCGGGTGCTGTAGACTTTTTCCGTTTTTGTTTTCTTTTTTTGTCGCACTATTCCGTACTAACAACGTACTGTTGCTTTTGGTGCTTTTGATGATGTTTATGTTGGTAGTTTTTGTTTCATGTTGCTTGCCAGTGTGCACCGCGACTGAAGTTGACTCTTTCAGCTGAAGGCAAGAATGTTTCTATGTGTTCGTTATGTGAGGTTGAATTTCATAAATAATTATGTTAAAGCGCGGATTCATCGAACGCAAGCACAAGCCACTCGATTGACTGTTAGTCGACGTCGGAAAACGTTTCAAACCGGAAGTACACAACATTAGCGTACGATGAAATTTTCGCTTCAATTTTATCAGATGATGTGTCCATATCCCATTTCTTTAAAGATGCCAAACTTTTCGAATCAATAAGTGGATCCAAAATTAATTATAAGAAATCTAATGGTGTTTTCATTGGAAAATGGAAAAGTAGATCCGATCACCCTTTTGGAATTTCATGGGTAAAACATTGTAAAGTCTTAGGTTACTATTTTGGATATGACATAAACTATGATGAAATATGGTCTAATTTATTTTTAAAATTCAATAAAGTACTTAATTTATGTACATCCTTTAAACTTTCATATAAAGGTAAAAGCACCATTTTGAATTCATTAGCATTTTCAAAATTTTGTATTATATAAGTGCGGGAAGTTTGCCCCAAATATATATCAATATGTTTCAAAAAGCTTGTTTTAAATTTATTTGGTCATCTTCTTTCGAACCTGTATCTAGGAAAACCTTATATTTACCGTTCATAAATGGCGGTTTAAACGTACCAAATGTCCTATATAAATGGTATTCTTTATTATTATCGCATTTGCAAAAGTTTATATCTGATTATAAAGCACCATGGACACATTTTACTAAATACTGGATAGGTTTTAAACTAAGAAAATACAATAAGAAATTTGAAAGTAATTCATATCCAAAAAGTGATTGTGTACCTGTTTTCTATGAAAATTGTCTCAAAGCTTTAAATACTATTTTAAAAATGCAAGAAGATGTTAATTTTATGAACATTACAACAAAGGAATTTTACCTTACATTGTTACAAGTAGAAGATACAAATGTAAAATGCAAAGTGAATTTTCCACAAATTCACTTTTCAACTTCCTTTAAAAATGTTTTTTCAAATGCTATTGACCCATGTCACAGAAATATTTGTTTTACCTTACTTCATGATGTAACTTATGTAAATTACTACCTTTATTTAAAAGGAATTTCTAAAATGAAACATTGCTATTTTTGCAAGAATATTGAAACTGTTTCTCACTTATTTATAGAATGTTCTTTTTTCAACACGTTAAATAGAGTAGTATTATACTTATTAAATATTGCATCAGATACCAAAATTACTCTTTCTGAAAAGATGTTTAGATTTTTTGATTTTAAATCAGACAGTGTAGGCCATAATTACACATTTTTGGTCATTTTGTCAAGTTCAAGGTATGTTATTTGGTACATTAGAAACCAAACCAAGCATCACAATAAGCATTTTAAAATTGTTGACAGTATTTCCATGTTTTTGTCATTATTAAGATTAAGAATAATTGTGGATTTTAAAAGAATGAATGAATACAAATTTTTAGAAACATGGGGATTATATGACATCATTGGTACAGTAAACAATGAACTTATTTTTGGTAAAGATGCTTTTGTAGAATTTTATGTCAAAAAGTATAAATTGTAACAAGTTTTCTTTCTGCTGTTTTCTTCTTCTTTCTGCTTTCAGGATGATGGCAGCCGGATGGTGACCTGGTGAGCCCTGGGGCTGTCATCCTGCCAGCAGAAAGTGGGAGATTTTGCTCTTTATGAACTATACTGTAGTGTATTGTGTAAAGTGTTGTATTGTATATTGCATCATCCTGTTTCATGGTCGTTCCGTAGTGTTTCCATTTCAGTCATGGTTTTCATATTTGATGTGTAACCCAGTATTGGGAATCATTTCATTTCATGCTTTCATATCCATATCACTCATACTTCATCACTATGTAGCCACGCCATACCATTGCCTCATATTCACTCATGTAGGTCCTATAGAACGACTGACTAACCTTTCTTTTATCAATGGATTATTTCTTTATATATTTAGTAAGTACCTCCTTTCATTACTATGTCACGTTTTTCAGGCTGTGCTTGGTTTCGGGGCCCGAGAGGAGGTTGTGGTTGTGTCCACCACGATCTCGCCGACGGCTCTGCACCCAGCTCCGCTGTAGACTACGGATGTCTGCGGGCGGTTGGTGGCCTTTTGCAGATGGGGAGGCCCGAGCCTCGTCATCCGGGAGACGCCGCCACCTGCTTGCACTTCCCTTTGATTTTTATTTATTTCTTTTCATATTGTAATGTAAATTTCCACTGGTATTATTAAGTACGTGACATTTCTTCATATATTCTGTATACTTTAAATTTATTGTTGATCCATTGATATACTAGCAGCGCCCGATACATACAGGTTTGTGAAACTGGTTGTATAATATCAATTTAAGACTATTATTTTAAAATTCAGTGTTAATTACGTGCAGACGTCAAAGACTGTTTTGTGTTTTCTACCATAAATATGTGATATATGTGATTGTTCACCATCTGTGATAGTATTTTAAACGTGCAGACGTGAAAGACTGTGATAGTGTTAATCATACCTGCCGACGTCAAAGACTGTTTTGTATTTTTATATCCATGTTGAAGTCTTTTTCTACCATCTAGATTCAATTTAGTATCTTTATATCGGGCCCTGGGCCGCTTTACTGCCCAGAAAAATTATTTTCATGAATAAAGTTTTATGAAAAAGAAAAAAAAAGTATCTGTTCTTATCAGCTTAATATCTGATACGTCCCCCATTGGGGGACTTCGATATTAAACTGATTTTTGGACACAGATGAGATGTCAGGGGCTTGCTCCGCTCTCGTCACGGGTTGGCCCGGTATTGCAGTACCTCCGGGATCGGCCCACTTAACCAGAACCAATAATCAGCCATGGAATGTTTCAGGCCGTGCGTCGATGTTTGGGCGTCCGCAGCGATCTGAACCGAGCTCAGTCGGGCAGCACCCCCGCCCGTGGAACAGCAGTTTCCTCGCGACACGTGGTAATCCGCTTGCAGGCCACCGATGAGACCCGAGTACCGCTAATTGGGGCGTGTAGCCGTAACAGCAAGTACGAACTCGTATAGCATTCATAATAACGGTATTCACTGGTGACGACAAGAAAACATATATTGTGACCCTTATGTACGGTTATAACTATATAACTATGTATATAACTATATAAATTACTATTTGTAAATATATTATATAACTAAAAATTGGTATATCTATAGACCAGGTTATGCAACTATATTGATATACGACTACTACTAATTATACTTATAATGATTAGACTGTTAACATTTATTTATAATTAATACAATGTAATAGTATAATGAAATTAAATTCTATCACACTTAATCATTTATAATATTAATATTATTGTTGTTATTCTTATATTATTATTATTGTTGTTATTATTATTATCATTATTATTATTATTATTATTATTATTATTATTATTATTGTTCTTCGTAGGTGTTGTATTATAATTATGTATGTACTTCTGGTGTAAATAGTTTATTCGATTCATGGGCTATACCGAAAGTTAATATTTGTGAGTTTTGCCTTGTTCTAAAAATAGACACTGCTTACTCTGCTCTCCGTATATAATGCGAATATTTTCGACTGTTAGTGTCTACGGCCATATCACGTTGAAAACACCGGTTCTCGTCCGATCACCGAAGTTAAGCAACGTCGAGCCCGGTTAGTACTTGGATGGGTGACCGCCTGGGAATACCGGGTGCTGTAGACTTTTTCCGTTTTTGTTTTCTTTTTTTGTCGCACTATTCCGTACTAACAACGTACTGTTGCTTTTGGTGCTTTTGATGATGTTTATGTTGGTAGTTTTTGTTTCATGTTGCTTGCCAGTGTGCACCGCGACTGAAGTTGACTCTTTCAGCTGAAGGCAAGAATGTTTCTATGTGTTCGTTATGTGAGGTTGAATTTCATAAATAATTATGTTAAAGCGCGGATTCATCGAACGCAAGCACAAGCCACTCGATTGACTGTTAGTCGACGTCGGAAAACGTTTCAAACCGGAAGTACACAACATTAGCGTACGATGAAATTTTCGTGTGATTCTGGCATGCGCACGTGACATATGTCTACGGGGATGCATTCTAAATCACGAGCGCGCGCCATTATGGCGAACGACGAGCGCGCATCGTACATTTCGTGTGTCCGTGGCAAAACGTGCGACGAATATAACTGGTTCGTACATAAGGCTTTCCAGGAATGGAGACGGTATCGCTTCTCGGCCTTTTGGCTAAGATCAAAGTGTAGTATCTGTTCTTATCAGCTTAATATCTGATACGTCCCCCATTGGGGGACTTCGATATTAAACTGATTTTTGGACACAGATGAGATGTCAGGGGCTTGCTCCGCTCTCGTCACGGGTTGGCCCGGTATTGCAGTACCTCCGGGATCGGCCCACTTAACCAGAACCAATAATCAGCCATGGAATGTTTCAGGCCGTGCGTCGATGTTTGGGCGTCCGCAGCGATCTGAACCGAGCTCAGTCGGGCAGCACCCCCGCCCGTGGAACAGCAGTTTCCTCGCGACACGTGGTAATCCGCTTGCAGGCCACCGATGAGACCCGAGTACCGCTAATTGGGGCGTGTAGCCGTAACAGCAAGTACGAACTCGTATAGCATTCATAATAACGGTATTCACTGGTGACGACAAGAAAACATATATTGTGACCCTTATGTACGGTTATAACTATATAACTATGTATATAACTATATAAATTACTATTTGTAAATATATTATATAACTAAAAATTGGTATATCTATAGACCAGGTTATGCAACTATATTGATATACGACTGCTACTAATTATACTTATAATGATTAGACTGTTAACATTTATTTATAATTAATACAATGTAATAGTATAATGAAATTAAATTCTATCACACTTAATCATTTATAATATTAATATTATTGTTGTTATTCTTATATTATTATTATTGTTGTTATTATTATTATCATTATTATTATTATTATTATTATTATTATTATTATTATTATTATTGTTCTTCGTAGGTGTTGTATTATAATTATGTATGTACTTCTGGTGTAAATAGTTTATTCGATTCATGGGCTATACCGAAAGTTAATATTTGTGAGTTTTGCCTTGTTCTAAAAATAGACACTGCTTACTCTGCTCTCGTATATAATGCGAATATTTTCGACTGTTAGTGTCTACGGCCATATCACGTTGAAAACACCGGTTCTCGTCCGATCACCGAAGTTAAGCAACGTCGAGCCCGGTTAGTACTTGGATGGGTGACCGCCTGGGAATACCGGGTGCTGTAGACTTTTTCCGTTTTTGTTTTCTTTTTTTGTCGCACTATTCCGTACTAACAACGTACTGTTGCTTTTGGTGCTTTTGATGATGTTTATGTTGGTAGTTTTTGTTTCATGTTGCTTGCCAGTGTGCACCGCGACTGAAGTTGACTCTTTCAGCTGAAGGCAAGAATGTTTCTATGTGTTCGTTATGTGAGGTTGAATTTCATAAATAATTATGTTAAAGCGCGGATTCATCGAACGCAAGCACAAGCCACTCGATTGACTGTTAGTCGACGTCGGAAAACGTTTCAAACCGGAAGTACACAACATTAGCGTACGATGAAATTTTCGTGTGATTCTGGCATGCGCACGTGACATATGTCTACGGGGATGCATTCTAAATCACGAGCGCGCGCCATTATGGCGAACGACGAGCGCGCATCGTACATTTCGTGTGTCCGTGGCAAAACGTGCGACGAATATAACTGGTTCGTACATAAGGCTTTCCAGGAATGGAGACGGTATCGCTTCTCGGCCTTTTGGCTAAGATCAAAGTGTAGTATCTGTTCTTATCAGCTTAATATCTGATACGTCCCCCATTGGGGGACTTCGATATTAAACTGATTTTTGGACACAGATGAGATGTCAGGGGCTTGCTCCGCTCTCGTCACGGGTTGGCCCGGTATTGCAGTACCTCCGGGATCGGCCCACTTAACCAGAACCAATAATCAGCCATGGAATGTTTCAGGCCGTGCGTCGATGTTTGGGCGTCCGCAGCGATCTGAACCGAGCTCAGTCGGGCAGCACCCCCGCCCGTGGAACAGCAGTTTCCTCGCGACACGTGGTAATCCGCTTGCAGGCCACCGATGAGACCCGAGTACCGCTAATTGGGGCGTGTAGCCGTAACAGCAAGTACGAACTCGTATAGCATTCATAATAACGGTATTCACTGGTGACGACAAGAAAACATATATTGTGACCCTTATGTACGGTTATAACTATATAACTATGTATATAACTATATAAATTACTATTTGTAAATATATTATATAACTAAAAATTGGTATATCTATAGACCAGGTTATGCAACTATATTGATATACGACTACTACTAATTATACTTATAATGATTAGACTGTTAACATTTATTTATAATTAATACAATGTAATAGTATAATGAAATTAAATTCTATCACACTTAATCATTTATAATATTAATATTATTGTTGTTATTCTTATATTATTATTATTGTTGTTATTATTATTATCATTATTATTATTATTATTATTATTATTATTATTATTATTATTATTGTTCTTCGTAGGTGTTGTATTATAATTATGTATGTACTTCTGGTGTAAATAGTTTATTCGATTCATGGGCTATACCGAAAGTTAATATTTGTGA
>JAPFQT010000440.1:0-7500 GCA_027627225.1 Congeria kusceri
CGTGGTCATTTGTCGATGAGACACTTTCTTTCTTTAATTTTGGTCCTGACATCAAACGTTGGTTTCAAATATTTTACAAAGATGCCAAATCCGCAGTCATACAGTGTGGATATTTATCTGAATTCTTCCCTATTCAGCGTGGATGTCGCCAAGGAGACCCATTATCTTGTTACATCTTTATTCTTTGCGCAGAAATATTATCTTTAAAAATAAGAAATAATAACGACATCAAAGGTGTAAACATCAATAACATAGAACACAAACTCTCACAATTCGCAGATGACACAACCATTATTTTGGATGGAGCGGACAAAAGTCTTAATGAAACATTACTTACATTGTATAATTTCTCATGTATTTCTGGACTAAACGTTAACTTTGATAAAACAAAGGTAATATGGATTGGAAAGAAAAAATTCAGTTCCGAAAGTATTAAAACTAAATGGAAACTTCAATGGAACCAACACAGTTTTCAGATGCTATGAATTCATTATCACGTCGATCTACAACAGATATTAGACATTAACTATAAAGAAAAAATAGCTAAAATGGAGAATGCACTTTTAAGTTGGAAAAAAATAAACTTAACACCCATAGGCAGAATTACAGTTATAAAAACATTATTGATATCATTATTTAATCACCTATTCATATCCCTTCCTAATCCATCATCGGAATTTATTAAAAACTTAAACACAATATTTCTAAACTTTATATGGGGTGGACAAAGTAGGATTAATTATAATACTTTATGCAAAGAATATTGTGAAGGGGGGCTCAAAATGATAAATATCAAAGCTTTTATTCATGCAATGAAACTAACATGGCTAAAAAGAGTATATGTCTCAAATGGAAATTGGTTACACATTGCAAATTCATACGTAGATTTTAAGAAGCTTGTACGATGTGGAAAACATTATTCACAAAAGTTAGCAACTACAATAACCAATCCTTTTTGGAAAGACGTCCTACAATCATTTGTCGTCTTCCAAGAAAAAATAATATTTAATGCAACGGACATATTTTACTATCCAATTTTCTATAACGAAGGAATATGTATAGGAAATAAAAGCATCTTTTTTAATTCCTGGTATGTGGCAGGGTTACAATATATAGGTGACCTGTTAGATAGTGATGGTAAATTTCTAACATTAAATGAAATAAATATAAAATATAATCTGAAAATTGACTTTTTTTATACCAAGGTATTAAAAAGGCCATATTTACAAAATTCAAATCACACAATATACACGAAACTGACAGAAACAATTATAAAATGGAAAGACCTTTTATACCACCATCATTTAAAGTAATTTTAAGCAAAGAATCGGGGGCAAAACGAATGTACAACATCCTAAAAAGAACAGAAATCGAAATGCCAATAAAACAAAAATGGCCTAGTAAATTAAACACTATAATACGCAATGATGAATGGAAGGCGATTTTCCTTTTACGTTTCACAATCAATTCTGATTCACAATTTCAATGGTTCCAGTACAGAATAATTCACCGAATAATCGGAACGAATTACTTACTTTTTAAAATGAAATTTTCGGAATCCCCTACATGTTCCTTTTGCAAAAATAGCGAAGAGACCATAGAACACATATTCTGGGAGTGCCCCACCTCAAAGTTTCTTTTAAATAATCTGTTTCCGACTACAATTTTTCCTTACTGTAACATGAAAAATTTCATACTAGGTTATGCAGAAACAAAAAGTGATGCAGTAAATAATATTTTCATTTACACAAAACTTTACATATACAAATGCAAAATGTCATTATTGATTCCTTCTGTTGAAGGTGCAAAAAATTACTTAACATATAAATACGAGCATCAATGGAATGCCGCACTTTTAGCAGACAGAATCAATGATTTCGAATCAAAATGGAAATATGTGTTGGATAAAATACCATATCTTGCTCGTAGATCGGGGCACTAATTTACGTAAGACACTTTAACTAATGACAGATGTTTGTTGGTGTCTTTATTTTTGTTATAGTTCCTCCAAAAGTTAAACATTAGCCTTACTCCCATTATTAATACATTGAAAACTATCTATCTCTCCTTAACAATAATCTTTTATTTTTAATACAATATCTTTCTGAAATATACTTCTGTGAAAGTTGGCGTAAATTTCGTAAGGTTTTAAAGAATTACCTAAATAGCTAACTGTCCAACCTGACATGCTATTGACGTTATGCACCACCAGCTCTCTGAAAGAAAATACATCCTATGCTCAAATGCCAATGTCCTAGTTGCACGTTTGTCATGTATTCTTAGTACAACTTGTATATGTAAGTGATGCTCGTATGTGATTATATAAGTCCTGAAATACCGTGTTTTGTTTTTTTTTTGTTCTTTTTTGTTGTTTTTTTTTTTCAATTGTCGATCTGTACCTGTAGTAAAATCGTTTCTGAATATTTGAATGTTTATGACGATTTGCTGAATTACGTGTGATATGTCACATAACATGTTACTGTAAAATATTACACGTCTTGTTGAATGTACATCATCATAAGAAAATGACCTATGTTTTGTATAATGTATTGTATATATGGAAATAAAATCATTCGACATTGAAAAAAAAAAAAAAAAAAAAAAAAAAAAAAAAATATCGTGTCTTGATCCTTAGTAACATTGGAACTATATGATGTGTTAGTATATCTCAAAACGCGACTTGCTACATCAGAATTGTACAAATAGGTGGCCATGTCTGTGATGTCCCTGTCATCTAAAAACCACTGAATACTTGCTCCACCCCTGCATGTTGAAGTGGTGCAAATATATGAGGTTGCATCGTTGTATATAGGGTACAAAACAGGATACTGAGGATGCAGTATCACTGACGTGAGCGGTACTGAAACGTAAAACGTAAACAGACGATAAGACTTTGAAATTAATTTATAACATTATTAAGTATGTTATTGATTGCATGTTGCGAGCCTACATTCGTATCATTTATTCTGAATCTCTGCACAATAGTGTAAATCGACATTTATACCTTGGTTATTGTTTTGATTATTTTACCCTGTCTTTCAAATCATATACTATAGTCTAAGTGTCTAAGGTCCTTGATACCAAGTATTTAGTTAATATTCCCGATCATTAGGCATTATGTCCTAAAGCCATGATTTTTCTAACATGTTTCTGCAAAACAATTAGGAATGCAAAAACAAATATAATAACAATATTTAAAACATCGCCGTTGTGTAAGAAACTCTACTTGCAAACTTGTATAGCACTCATATAGGAAATAACTTGCCTTTTCATAAAAAACACGCACAAACATATTAGTATTCTAATGACCGCATGTTTAGTCATGACTTCGAAACATGTTTAATAATGACACACCGAAGTTCGACTACAAACGGGAAACCTGTTGTTCTATATAATGAGTTCGTACAATTTAGTAAATTAACTTTCCTTAATGCGTTAAAATAAAAGTACATTAATATTATTCTGAAACTTTCAATTGGAATGGATTGCCTTTGCCATAGTTGCGTATAACAGGGCATTTACTTTTATCACAGTGTTTTGTGCTCTATTTTAGTTACTTTCCACCGTCAAAAAGAGTTTTCTAAATTTCAGGTTTAATTTATTTTTAACAAGCCCATGTATTGTCCAGCATCCCATTTGGAATGTTATGTAGTGTCCAGCATCCCATTTGGAATATTTATAAAAATTGGGATTTACAAGTGTATATAAACAGAATGACATAAGGGTTAAAATAGATGTTTTTTGTATCAATGTTGCCGTATAGATAAATAAATGCCAGTCTCTTTAAATATGAACGTTTGCCTAATATTCAAGTTACATAATAGACTAAATTTTATTAAGCTAATTTTATAACGTGAACTCGTATCTACGCCAGGAGCGCTGATATAATATTTTCAAAATAAATTTAGGTCATCAACCATAATACAGTATACTACTGCAAAACGTCTGTGTGTAAATGGCATGCGCGTTTCCGAAATCGTACGATATCTAACAAGGTTGATGAAAGACCTACTCCATTGTTCACCAAGTTTTAACTTCAGACTGATGGGCAGTAATTGTGCATCACTTATAGCACATTTATTTTTATTACGTTATGAAAGGGATTTTATTCTTAGTTTGTCTAAAGAAAGACAGTTAAATTTAATTCAAAGCTTTAACGAAACTAGTAGATATATTGATTACGTGTTAAATATACATAACCCTTATTTTGAAAAATATATCAACACGATTTACCCCCAAAAACTTACAATACATCAATCGTGTTCTTCGAGTACTAATGCTGCATTTTTAGATTTACGTCTATTAGTAACAACTAAGTACAAACAAGTATGTATGACAAACGATTTCAATTTGTTTTGATAGTATTATTCCTAAGAGTCATTCGTATAGCATTTATATTTCCCAATTAGTTCATTATGCTAGAGCCTGTTCATTAGTATTGGAATTCAACAAACGTAGCCTTAATCTAACTATGAAATTATTAAAACGAGGATTTTCGTTTCAAGAACTACGCAAAGCGTTTACTACGTTTTTGTTAAAACAAACTTTAGTTTGGTTTCTAGATATTATGTTTCCTTAATATCTTTATTGGTTAATGGAATTTCTCAACCATCATTTTATAGTGATGTTTTATAACGCTTGCGTAAGTTTAAATATGCAAAAATTGATACAGTCTTATCAATCAAAGGGGAATAATGTGTCTCTACTCTGATACACCTGCCTGTTAGTTTTTGATAGCGAATTTCTTTCAACTGTAAATAATGTATCTATTATCGTTGGATAAACATCTTTAAATATATATATCGATTTAATTTGAACAGTAACAGCTTTAAAAACATTTCCCCAAACGCGTTAAAACAGATAAACAAGTAAGTTGTCTACGACACATGGGCACCAAAATATTAAATTTAGTATTTGATTCCCTTTTTTGTAAAAAAACAAACAATTTTGTATTTTCTGTTTGCATACGTACATGTAATAATGCTCGTTTTAGTTTAATATTAAACTACTATTTCAATCATATTAATTATAAATATAAAAAATATACAACCAAGCTGTGTAATCTGGCCTTTTACACCACGTATTACGGCTTCTTCCTGAGATGCACGACGATGCCCTGTGATTTGTACTATATGATGCTAGGTCTTAAAATCTTGTAAACAATAAGGGCTTTAACTGATAATTGTATTTACTGCATTTCATCGTGCCGCAGAAAGTTGCAATTCTGTTGCTCTGGTGAACATTAAACCATTGAGTAATTAAATTGTAATTCAATTGAATTAATATTCTCTTTTATTGCTATTTAATTTGAATTGCATTGCTATGAGGTTAACGTTTATTTACAAGTGCGTGTTCTGTGATTAATTCTGGTCTAAGTGTGAGGTTCGGCATGCCTTTAAACTGGTTTAAAACCCTCAATGCTTTGCATTAACCGTTCCAAAGCGGTGATCTCAGTTTTCATCATTTTTATGTTTTGCGTTGTGTTGTTTGTATTGTCCTGTATTATATAGGCAAATGGTCACTTGCCTTAAATAAAGGACAATGGCGTTCCCTTTGGGTCAAAAGTACAAATATGCACGGCAGCTAAATAAAGATGTAAGAGTTGTTATAAAATTGTAACCGCAATTACAAATGTATATTTGCAGTCATAAAATTGTAACGGCGGTTACAATTTTAGAACAACAGTTACATCTATATTTAGCTGGCAGGCGTATATGTACTTTTGACCCAAAATGTACGCCATAAAGGACCTGCGGACAAATATGGATCAAGTATTGGAGATCAGTACTTCAGTAAGTACTGAGTACTTGATTAAGTGCTGAGTACTCAATTCAGTTCCTGTTCTTAAGTAAGTACTGAGTACTACATAAAGTACTCTTGAGTACTTTTGAGTACATCTTTTTTATAAACATAATAGATGTTATAACTGCTGGTCACAATTACCATATGATACATGACTTGTATGCTATTCAAATTTTATGTAGAATATATTAAACACCATGGGACATGTGAGCACTAGGTCAGCAGTGACAAAATCAAAAGGTATATTGGTACTCTTGTCATTATTATATGTACACTCACAACGTTAATAACCACTCAATAATAAGTATGGAAAATGAATGATCCAGAGAGTTTTCAATTGATGCAGAATCCTGCTAATTGTTGCAGTCAAATTGCAATTTAAACGTCTTTGACTCGAGAAAATAATCTGCCTTGCATCATTTTGATTGGCCAACTTGAAAAGCACTGGAAAATAATAGTTACTATATCATAGTTTTGGTCTTTTATACCAAACTATTAAAGTTCTGAATTTATAATAACAAAACTTACTATTTGCAAATCATTTAACATACATTTAGAAACACTTTCCTGTAGCACTGACTTCAACATTTTGACCCCAGTTTTCAATTGACCATTCGCCTTGAGTAGGTTATTCGATCTCAGTCTGTACAAGCCTAAGGCGTAAACAAATTATGTTTGTTTCAGGTAACATGCCACCCTCCCCCCCCAAATAAAAAAACTATAAATAAATAAGGTAGGTAGGTAGGGAATTGTTTTTTTATTATTTTTTTATTTGGTAAATGTCAACTTGAAGATTCTAAAACTGAATAAATATTCAAAACATATCTCAAATATCATAAAACATTGTTTTGAAGTGGATGTTATCAAAACGAAACACTCATTTATCCAAAAAACATTTAATTATTGGAAGAAAGTAAAATAAACCAAAAATATCTGACCCACTCAATAAAATGTTCTAGGGTCGGGACATTTTTTAGTGTAGGTCGGGTAGCCTGAAACAAACATATTTTTGTTGGCGCCTAAGTGCGAGAATTTGTGGCTTCTATATACCCAACTGAAATCTGCCAGTTTGTAAAGGTAAAAGTACCATAAGTGGTTTATATTGTATCATACGTGGTTTTATATTGTATCTACATGTAGCTATTCAGTGTATGTCCTTAGGGTAATTTTATTAATCCTTGAAGTCACAATTTCCTGTACACTATCAATACTGGATATAAGTACTGACGATTTTGCTGCAGTACTCAAGTAAGTATGAGTTCTTGTACTCATGATTTAAGATGAGTACTGAGTGCTGATGAGTACTGGAAAATCGGTACTCGAGTAAGAACAAGTACAAATACGAGAATTAGTTGCACATCCCTGTCTGCGGATGGTAATAAGGGTTTCTCTTCTGATTTTGTCTCCAGAGTTTCATTATTCCTATATAAGACATATAAAAAAATACATGTAAGTTCACGCTGGGTACCGCGCCTGCTAACGGAAGAAGAAATACAACATTGCGTGAAATGTTTTCTGCTCCGGTTTGATGCCGAGGGCGAGTACTTTTTTCGACATAATAGTTACAACCGACGAGACCTGGCTTTATCATTTCGATCCTGAAACAAAGTTCTAGTATGCCGCGTGGAAGACCCCACTCATCACTCTATCAAAGAAAGACAGGAATCAGACAGCCGTGTAAAGGACTTGTTATATTTT
>JAPFQT010000440.1:12500-15000 GCA_027627225.1 Congeria kusceri
TCGTAGTAGTAGTAGTAGTACTAGTAGTAGAAGTAATAGTAGTAGTAGTAGTAATAATAGCAGCAGTAGTAGCAGTAATAATTGAAGTAGTATTAGTAGTAGAAGCAGCAGTAGTAGTAGTAGTAGTAGCAGTAGAAGTAGTAGTAGTAGTAGTAGTAGTAGTTGTAGTAGTAGTGGTAGCGGAAATAGTAGCAGAAGTAGCAGTAGTAGTAGTAGCATTATTAGTAGTAGTAGTGGTAGCAGTAGCAGTTGTAGTAGTAGTAGTAGTAGTAGTAGTAGTAGTAGTAGTAGCAGCACATTAGTTGTAGTAGTAGTAATTTTAGTAGTAGTAGTAGTAGTAGTAGTAGTAGTAGTAGTAGTAGTAGTAGTAGTAGTAGTAGTAGTAGTGTGGTGGTAGTGGTAGTGGTAGTAGTAGTAATGGTAGAAGAAGTAGTGTTAGTAGTAGTAGTAGTAATAGTGGCAGTGGTTGTGGTAGTGTTAATAGTCGTAGTAGTAGAAGTAGTACTAGTAGTACGAGAATAAGTAGTAGTAATAGAAATAGTAGTAGCAGTAGTAGTAGTAGTAGTAGTGGTAGTAGTAGTAGTAGTAGTAGTAGTAGTAGTAGTAGTAGTAGTAGTAGTGGTAGTAGCAGTAGTAGTAGCAGTAGTAGTAGCAGTAGTAGTAGAAGTAGTAGCAGTACTTGTAGTGGTTGTAGTAGTAGTTGTAGTAGTAGTAGTAGTAGTAGAAGTAGTAGTAGAAGTGGTAGTAGTGGTAGTAGTAGTAGTAGTAAGTGGCAGTAGTAGTAGTAGTAGTAGCAGTCGTAGTTGTAGTATTAGTGGCAGTAGTAGTAGTATTAGCAGCAGTAATAGTATTAGTAGTAGTGGTAGTAGCACTAGTAGTAATAGTAGTAGTAGCCGTAGTAGTAGTAGTAGTGGTAGAAGATGTAGTTGCAGTAGTAGTAGTAGTACAAGTAGTAGCAGCAGCAGTTGTGGTCGAAGTACTACTAGTAGTAGTAGTAGTAGTAGAAGTAGTTGTAGTAGTTATTTTTGTTGTTGTTTTTGTTGTAGTGGTAGTGGTTAGTATAAGTAGTAGTACTAGTAGTAGTAAAAGTAGTATTAGTGCTAGCAGTAGTAGTAGCAGTGGTAGTAATAGTAGCAGTAGTAATAGAAGTAGTAGTAGTAGTAGTAGTAGTAGTAGTAGTAGTAGTAGTAGTAGTAGTAGTAGTAGTTATAGCAGTAGTAGTAGCAGTAATGGTAGTAGTAGTAGTAGTAGTAGAAGTAGTAGTAGTAGTGGTACTAGTAGTAGTAGTAGTAGTAGTAGTAGTAGTAGTAGTAGTAGTAGTACTAGTAGTAGTAGTAGTAGTAGTAGTAGTAGTAGTAGTAGTAGTAGTAGTAGTAGTAGAAGTATTAAAGGTAGTAGAAGTTGTAGTAGTAGAAGTAGTAATAGTAGTAGTAGTAGTTGTAGTAGTAGTTCTTGTTGTTGTTGTTGTTGTAGTGGTAGTGGAAATGGTAGTAGATGTAGTAGTAGTAGTAATAGTAGTTGTTGTTGTAGTACTTTTAGTAGTAGTAGAAGTAGTAGCAGTAGTAGTAATAGAAGTTGTAGTACTATTATTATTAGTAGTAGTAGTAGTGGTCGTAGTAGTAGTAGTAATAGTGGTAGTAGCAGCAGCAGTAGTATTACTCGTAGTAGCAGTAGTAGTAGTTGTAGTAGTAGTATTAGTAGTAGTAGTGGTAGCAGCAGTCGCAGTAATAATAGTAGTAGTAGTAGTAGTAGTTGTAGGTGTAGTAGTAGTATTATTAGTAGTAGTAGAAGCAACAGTCGTAGTGATAGTAGTAGTAGCTGTAGTAGTAGTAGTAGTAGTAGTAGTAATAGCAGTAGTAGTAGTATTAGTAGTAGTTGTGGTAGTAGTAGTAGTAGTAGTAGTAGTAGTAGGGGTAGTGGAAGAAGTATTTGTCGCAGTAGAAGTAGTAATAGTAGTTGTAGTAGTAGTATTGGTAGTCGGTTGTGAAAGTGGTAGTAGTCGTAGTAGTAGTAGTAGTACTAGTAGTAAGTGAAGCAGTAGTAGTAAAAGTAGCAGAAGTAGCAGTAGTAGCAGTAGTAGTAGTAGTAGTAGTAGAAGTAGTAGTAGTAGTAGTAGTAGTAGTAGTAGTAGTAGTAGTAGTAGTAGTAGTGGTAGTAGCAGTAGTAGTAGCAGTAGTAGTAGAAGTAGTAGTAGTACTTGTAGTGATTGTAGTAGTATGTGTAGTAGTGGTAGTAGTAGTATTGGTAGTAGAAGTAGTAGTAGTAGTAGTAGTAGTTGTAGTAGTAGTCGTTGTGGTAGTAGTAGTAGTAGTAGTAGTAAGTAGTAGTGGCAGTAGTAGTAGTAGTAGCAGTAGCAGTAGTAGTAGTAGTAGTAGTAGTAGTAGTAGTAGTAGTGTCAGTAGTAGTAGTAGTAGCAGCAGTAGTAGTGTTAGTAGTAGTAGTAATATCAGTAGTAGTAATAGTAGTTGTAGCCGTAGTGGTAGTAGTAGTAGTAGTAGTA
>JAPFQT010000440.1:17500-119235 GCA_027627225.1 Congeria kusceri
AAGCCGTTATGGATCACCAAGAGCAGTTTGGTCCCATCAATAAGCTTATATGAGTTCCTAAAGAGCCAGCCCATAAAGAGCAAGAAAGTCCAGACCCAGCGAACAAGCCAACATGGGCCATATGGACTGAATTTAAACAATCCCAGTATTGTTTTTGCTATCCGGGCCAATTTAAGAACAGGATTGCGCTTTCCGGACCCACAGGGGACCCTTGTAAATGTACATTTTCAAACTTATGTCTTAAAATACGTTTACGTTAGAGAATTAAGAAATAAGACATGAATGAATGTTATTTTGATTCATTTAATTGATGATTTGTGTTAAAGACTTAGCACAATTATCGAAATTATTGTCGAATACCTTTCTGGGACGCATTAGTTATCCACATTGGAGATTGCCCGTAAACAGTCCTAATATAAGAACTAGATCTATAAATGCTAAGTTAACATATATCTTAAACTTGAACTGTTTTTTGTCTGTGGCCAACATATTAAACTGTTGATGCAGATGCTTTAAGCATATCTGTTGGATTATGTATGCCGACCGGCTTTTCTGGACCAATATATACTGTTTGTATCTAGAATAACGATTTTTCTTAGACGGTGATATCTTGTTATGATCCACTGACCGCTAGTTTCTAATAATGAAAATTTAACCAAGACACATGTTTTGACAGTAATAGTAAAACTTATTATTTATGTTCATTTCTTTCAGATACAAAACGTCATTATACATAACGAGCATTTACTTATACCATTGTCATACTTGACAATAATTCTTCGTATATCTTAAAAATGTCGCATTCCTTTAATGCCATGTTTCATGAATTAGTTTTCTGTCGAATCTTACGCCAATACACGGTGTTGTGTTGTTGTATGTAGAATTGACATGAATAGTCTTCTCCCAGGAGTACTTTATTAGAACAGCATAACATAGGGTCATAACAATGGACCTTGTGTACATCGTGGAACCTTGTTTGCATGTGGTATAATTTCTTTTCCAATGTGTCAATGCGTAATAATCTGTGTAAGAGTAGATTTTGAATATATGCATTTTGTATTTTACACATATTTAGGTTCCAAATTAGTAAGTGCTGATAATTGCTTACAAATTAGCGCACATATGTCTGTATTGTTGTGAACAGGCTTAGCAAGAGGCTTTGTCAGTGACAAGCGATAGATCTATTATGCTGATGAACCTGTATTTAAAATTGCTGTATGATCAGTATAAAGGGTATAAGCTTAGCTATTTCCGTTTCATTAGTAGATTTAAGCGTGTGTTTATATTTAGCTCCAAGCACTTTAGGAACAAACAAAAAATTTAACTTAATCAGGTCATTTAAATCTAAAACTGTTGAAGTTTGATTGCTGATGGCAACTAATAATTATATTACAACCATCAAAGAAATGAACTGACCGGTATATTATTTTATAATACGCAATACATGGTGTTGAAAAATGTGTATTATAATTTATACATTCAAATTCAAAATGTTGTTTATTATATACATTCGTGTAAGTTACGAGGCAAAATGTATTTATGAAAATAAAATGACAAGAAAAGCCAACAGACATTTCAAAAATATATTTAAACACGATGTTTAATAACATATGAATTCAATATATTTTTTAACATTTTATCGCTACACCTGTTGAATGGTCCATTCGTTTAACAAGGTAAACTGCGCTATCGATTTGAGAGAAAGGGGCTACAAGTACTGGCATGTTTTTACATAAATGTGTGTCGGACATATATTGCTCTTCGCCAGTTATTTTATTCTTATTCTTGCTCAGTATATATGTGGCTGTAAATTCATAGTGTCCTTTGTGTTGTTGCTGCAATCTGTTCAGTCTTTTACGTGTTTTACATCGATTGAACATATTAAGGTAGCTGCCAAATTCATTCCCGTGTTTTTCTGTGATTAGCTTTTTAATATTAAAATGTCAGCTTTTACTACTACTACTACAACTACTTCTACTACTACTACTCTACTACTACCACTACTGCTTATGCTGCTGCTACTTCTACTGCTACTGCTAATGTAAGAGTAGTAAAAAGAGCTCGCATTCTAATAAAATAGTCAGATCTGCTCCCGACCTCGTCAAGCAAACATCGATATGAACCTTAACAGTTAATTAAAATGATAGTATTTATAAAAAACTAGGGACTTTGGGTAGTCTGAGACTGGCAATATGTTAGCAGGATTCCAATCCCTCAATTGCCCGGGTCGCTAGGTATTGATAATATAAAACGTTCCATACCTTCTTACCAAACTACTAAGTCTATATTCAAAGGTACCATACCCAGAGTACGGGATCATTTAGAAATAAGCACCATACGTTTCTGTGTACCGGACACGGAGTAGTGTACATTGTTTCATACCAAGGGTACAAAGTCTACATAAGGGTATCATAACAGACTCGAATTCGTGCTCGGTGTTATTGTTTAATATTTGATTCTTATTAATTTACTGTTCCATGCTTATCATTTGTCTACACAAAAAAACTAATCATACAGCAAGGTAGCTTGAGGAACATTATACATATGCATAGTGGTTTTGTTGTTTATTGTAAATTGTGTGTGTCATACTTGCTACCCGAATCTTGGGAGAAACGTTACACTACTACTACTACTACTACTACTACTACTACTACTACTACTACTACTACTACTACTACTACTACTACTACTACTACTACTGCTGCTTCTGCAGCTGCTACTACTACTGCTTCTATAACTGGGATACGATATTATGTTAGCAAACAACGCACTATATATATAACTACAACTATAGCTCGAAGATAATTCAATGCTAATGTCTTACCTTCGTACAGTGCTTTTTAATTCGAATGCGATCGTGTATATTATGCACACATATATTAACACACAAAATCTTATCAACTGTCATTTTCGAGGTTTACTTGAATGTTACAGCGTATAGAAATAAAAGTTTTATTCGGGCTCATGCCTTCTAAACAAGCTTGATATTCGTTAAATAAAACAAGATAAGTCCATTGCAGGAACCTGCGTTGAACTATTTGTGAAGTTGGTGAACAACATGTGAAATATGCTATTTAAGTGTTCAAGTTACTCACAGATTCTCACGTGTACGAAAGGTAACAATAAAATAGGAGAGTGTTCATTCTTATTAGCTGCTGACTGCATTCTTGAAGGATCAAACGTTGGTGTTTACACTATTAGTTCTAACAGAGACAGAACTACTATAACTATAACCATATTAAAAGTCGGTATCAACACACCTGAAGAGCTGCTCCAAACAAGACTACAGCGAGACAGATGCGTTCTGCGTAAAAGATATAGGTACGTACTTAATTCACCACTCATGACAAAGAATATGTAATGTTTATGTAGATTTTGCATTGTTATATACCAATACCAACGTATTGATTTTATCTCGGTTCCGAAGTACTTCCATAGATAAAATGACATCAGCAATTAAACCACTAAAACCGCTATGGATTATTGTCATAATTTGACCGTTATTCCCAATTATTAGTCCCCTACCGGTGTTTCACCGGAGTGGACTATAGGTTTACCCTCCGTCCGTCCGTCCGTCATGCCCTCCGTCCGCAAAATAGTGTTCCTGCGATAACTCAAAAAGTACTAAAGATACTTCGTTGAAACTTGGTATACATATGAACAGCAATGTTAGTATTATGCACGATCTTTTATATTTTACCAGAAGTCAAAAGTCACGTGACTGTTACTAAAAATAGAAATAAACTAAAACAAACTGATCCTGCGATAACTTAAAAAGTACTGAAGATGTTTCGATGAAACTTGGTATACATATATACGGCAATGTGAGGATTTTTCTCCAGAGATCAAAGATCACGTGACTGGTACTAAAAATAGAAATAAACTAAATACTGTTATAATTCGAAAAGTACATAAGATATGACCATGAAACTTGGTACAAAGATTGAACTATAGGTTTGCCATCCGTCTATGTGTCTCTCTATCTGTTCGTCCGTATGTGTGTCCGTCCGTCTGTCTGTCCGCCCCCAAAACATGTTTCCTGCAATACTTTGAAAAGTACTGAACTTATTGCGATGAAACTGGGTATACATATAAACAGCAAGGGGCAATGTGAGGATTATGCATGACCTTTTTTTTACCAGAGGTAAAAAGTCACGTGACTGTTACTAAAAATAGAAATAAACTAAATACTGTAATAATTCGAAATGGACATAAGATATGACCCTGAAACTTGGTACAAAGATTGGTTTGCCATCTGTCTGTGTGTCATTCTGTCTGTTCATCCGTATCTCTGTGTGTCACCAGAGGTCAAAGGTCACGTGACTGTTACTAAAAATAGAAATAAACTTATTACTGTAATATTTTGAAAAGTGCATAAGACATGATCATGAAACTTTATAGAACTTGGTACACAGATTGGACTATGGGTTTGCCCTCCGTCTGTGTGCGTTTGTCTGTCAGTTTGTCCGTCTCACTCTGTCTGTTTGTCCCATCCCCAAAACCTGGATCCTGCGATAACTTAAAAAGTACTGAAGATACTTTGATGAAACCTTGTATACATAGAAAGAGCTAGGTGAGGATTGTACACAACCCTTTATTTTTCACCAGAGGTCAAAAGTCACGTGACTGTTACTTAAAATAGAAATAAACTTAATACTGTAATAATTCGAAAAAAACATAACATATGATCATGAAACTTGGTACACAGAATGGACTATATGATTGTCCTCTGTCAGTTTAGTACTGCAGTAATTCAAAAAGTAGCTCGAATGTCTAGTCAATGTTACTAAAATAGAAAAAAAAAACAACTTAATACTGCAGTGACAAATGGGATTTGAATATGAAACTTTGTACATCTACAAATAAAGGGCGATTTGACGGTATTGCACAATGTTTAATTAGTAGGGGTTTTCACCGGTAGGGGACTCCTGTATTGCTTGCAATACTATCAAAGCCTTGTTATAATAGGAGTATTTGGAGAAAATACACATACAACCTGATAAAGCGTGTTGTTGATGTAAGAGATGCAATTCAATGACATGGCTGACATGTTCTATGTCAACGCAATAATACTTAATGAATCCTCGTAAAAGTCTGTGTTCCACATTTTTCTTGTAAACACATCAGGTCTGACCTCTTTGGCAGCAGATTAAATAAACAAAGTCACTCACTCACTCACTCACTCGCTCACAGACACACTGACTGACTCACTCACTCAATCACTCGTTGACTCAATAACTTACCAACTAACTAACTAACCAATGCTTAGGTCACAACGGGAGCCGTCCGATTTTAACGAACGGTAAAGCATCTTTTGAAATCTGGCATGAACCGCGAGATTTATAATTTCTTTTCCTCCCGTGGTCACAAACTCAAGCACGCCGGACGGTTTTCGCTAACTGAAATAGGGGACAAGCAGTGTGAGCACCGGGCGGCGACCGGCCGATGTCCGGACGGCGCCTGTGCGGTAACTATGTTAATCGGACGGTCGCCGTGCAAGATTGAAGATGATTGCAACTAAAATTTATTTAAAGAGGTATCGAGTCAATGCAAGTTGGCCGTCCGCCTCCCGACAAAACGGGGGCCGCCCGGAGCCCGATACACTGACGATAACTGCAAATCGGTCGATTGCTTTCCGCGCGCCTGCCGGTTCCAAAAATGTGCCCGCACTGTCACCGTCGAAATCGGACGACATTTTTTAAAGTAGAAAAATTGTACGGCCACCTACTGATCTAAGAAAACACCATCCGGCGATTGCACCGTGGCCTGCCGACGTGTTTTCGACCTCCCTGACCCAGAAAGAAATCGCCGTTAATTTCTAAGTATTCCTTAAACTGCGACGGTGTTGCCACCGCGATTACTGACTCACTAACTATTTTAAATTAACTTAATTAATTAAAGCGTAGTGTATTAAGTATGCGATTTTAATCAGATTGCTCATTCACTTATTCACTCACTCACATACTTCACTTACAACGTTGTTGATTGATTAAGCATTACATTATCTGAAAATGAACACATGAATGAATGATTAGATGTTCATGGTGATCCGAATCACCGTCTTGATCCGGATCGCAAAGTTTGCAAATGATTTATTTTTTATGGATGATACGTGATACTTTAAATAAGTAAATAAGTAAAATTTGGAGAAATGACAGATTGTCTCTTACTTGTTGCACATCACACGCGGGCATGGGCTGCATTTACGGATGTCTGCGCTGTCCTAGTGCTTTCTAGCCTCGATTTGAAAACGTACGGGAATATTGCTGCGCTACATATTCTGATACCTCGATAATTGAAAACCCTTCGCCACCCTACTAATATGCAAATGACTTGCTATAATTACCTTATTTTCTCAGCACCACAAATTGGCAAATTGTCAAACTTTGTCGCATAAACATGTGTTTTCCATTTAGGAATATATATTTTTTAAGTCACTTTTGTCTTAATGATAAAAGTTCACTAGCCGAGAAAGATATATTGACTGTCTACACGTTTTCAAACTATTTTACACGTGATCAAGCTACAGTGACTCTGAGGTTAACTTAACGCGGTTATATTTTGAATGCCATACAATGGCAAATAACTGCTTCCATCGTCAGCCAATCACGAAATCTTCCGTTGTACAAAATTACGCGACAATGGCCTCATTTACAAAATATATATTGCGACACGATATTTTCGATAAACAAATAACATAATTTATGTAGTGGTAAATTTATGCTTCTTTACACATATATCATGATGAGGATGTTGAAAAAAATGAAACTATTGAACTATTGAATTAAATGAATTAATTTCTAAATCAACTGCCATTCAGTTTGTCCGGGTGTGAAATGTTCTTACCCAAAGATACTAACCATTATACTCCGTGTCTGTATGTCCTCCGTCTTTACGTCCTTCTGTTAATTCGTTTCCGCGCGAGATCTCAGGAAAAAATGACTCGAATCCAATGAAATTGTATATACAAGTACACTATGAGGTGAGCATGCGCATGTTGTGAGGTGGTTTTGGTCTGATGACTTTTCAGGTAGCCCTTTGATTATAAATATGATGTTTAAATAGGAAATTTTCGTTTCCGCTCGAGATCTCAGCAACTAATGGCTCAAATTAAATAAATATTATAAGCGAAATCCATACCAATAATACATTTTAATAGAATATGTTCGTTTGCTCGTGAGATCTCGGGCACTAGCAACTCATATTCTCAATTTATATGCAGCGTACCTTTTAAGAGGCCATGAGCATATTTTCAGGTCGTTCCAGTTTAATTTTTGTGCGAGCTATAGCTAGTTTTATTATACAAAGCATGCATTTTAATTGAATATTTTTCAGGCAATAAATACAGAAATTCAATAAATCTTAATGTGCAGCATCGCTATCAAGAGGAAACGCGTATGCTGTTAGGTCGTTCCGGTCTATTAATTTTCAGTTAGTTATTGCCATTTATATTTTTAAAATAATGCATTATAATAAACTATTTTCCTTTCCGCGCGAGATCTAAATGAATAAATTGCTAAACTCTAATGAAACTGTATATGCAGCATCCCTTTTAAGAGGACATGCGCATATTGGCATGTCGTTCTGGTATGATGATTTCTCAGGGAGAAATTGCCCTTTGATTATAAATCAAATAAATGTTTGCTATTCCAGAGTTTAGCTTGGCCATGGATGGGGGGATTGTAAATTTAATCAGCTAAAATATTTGACGCAATGAGATGGTGCATAACACTCTTGAATGAAGACCCTATGTCAAATATCAAAATTGGCACTTTGCTTATCCTTGCTTTAACGTGCCATGAATTTTAAAACTGTTGACACAAATGTTAACCAGGTCCGTAGGTCATAGATCAAGGTCACTCCTAGCAGCCAAAGGTCAAATAGTGTTTTGCTTGTACGGAAAAATGTTCACCTCAACAATGCAGCGTGTCCTTTACGAATCAGGTCCAAAGGTTAAAGGTTAAGGCCACAAAAAGCGGTCGGGGAACATCCATCGGTTCTAACGATATTATTGATTACTTAATTGTGTTCGGTATAATAAAATAAATATCATATGTCAGTGTGTGTGACATTGATATATTTACGCGCATTCACGATTTCATTGATGAAACGGATTTAATGTATAATTGTTAACACATATATAAACTTGGATACGTTAATGAGGAATGTGGAATTAAAATCGTAGATACTGATAAAACGTATCCACGATCCGTCAAAATGTTACGATAATTTAGATAAACTATATATAAAAATTATATTATTGATTACTTAATTGTGTTCGGTATAATAAAATAAATATCATATGTCAGTGTGTGTGACATTGATATATTTACGCGCATTCACGATTTCATTGATGAAACGGATTTAATGTATAATTGTTAACACATATATAAACTTGGATACGTTAATGAGGAATGTGGAATTAAAATCGTAGATACTGATAAAACGTATCCACGATCCGTCAAAATGTTACGATAATTTAGATAAACTATATATAAAAATTACAGACATATGTCTATACAACTTTAATCGATAAATATATGTGTTATAAAATGACGCACTCCCATTGGTCCCGACAGAATCGGTGACTGAATATAATTGTCATGTCGCATGGCCTAAACTCTTGTTTTATAGGCTAAAAATAGATTGGTAAATTTTCCAAAAGTTATACTCGGCTTGGCACACATAGCATCAGGAACCAGAACTCTTACATAAATTAATGTCATGTGGGCTGAAAATAGATTTGTGGAATTTCTCTTTGGTTCCCGACGTGTACATTTAAAACTGGACAAGAAAAAACATTAATGCAAAACATCAAAGGGCGCCATAAAAATCATAGCAGGAAGCAAATGATTTCTAGATTTTTTTACTTATAAATATTCAGCGACATGTAACAAAAGTTTAGAATAGGTTGCAAAACTAACCATTTATAAAATATTTGTAAACAGAACGGTCCCATATAAATCACGTGTAAGCATAGAACATGTATACGAAATAAATGGAATACATATATACTTTATTTTCAAAAACCGACATTATTAAAATAATTATAATGAAAGAAACGATACACAGGGTCAAAATCGATATGCACACATTGGTGCTTTACACAAACCATCATATGCATGTTACCGGCTACGCAGCTATATCAGCGTCTGCTACTATGCTATCTTTATAATGATTCACAAACTATTTCTGGAAGATGTCAGACTAGACGCATGGGCAAATTCAATTTTGACTCAGCGACCAGTGAATTTTACAGGGAGCAGCAGTTAATTGCATGCTATTTCGTTTTAATACATATCGAAAGTTTTGGCAAAAGTGTAAATACTACATTTTCTTAAATCGTATAGTTCAATACAATACCCAATTCAACTTCGCCACGTCAAGCAAGTGTTTATAAAATATAATAACGCTCCTTCCATCTGCATCCGGTAAGACTCATCACATAATATTACTAGTATATCATCCCTATCTAATTGACCAGACTTTCCATAATGTGCCCATTGCTACGCAATAGCGAAAAACTGCAGTGCATTCGGCGCTTTGATTACTATGTTGTTGTCGGAAAATTTAGTCAGGTTACACGACTACCATTCCAAACAAGAAGGGAAAGAAGAATAAGAAATCTTATTAAAAAAATAAATAAATACTTTCAGAACAAACTTAATTTTCAGTACAAAATACAAGTTATACCATTTGTAATACGGAATAAAAAAAAAAACAACAACATATTTTACGGTCTTATTATAATGAGTGTATACGCTGAAGTAACCAGTGTAAAATTATGGAAAAGCTATTTAAAAATGTTCATTCTAATAAAGAGAATGAGAACAGGAAAAACAAAATACAGAAATATTGCGACACATTTTGTGTATAAGTGGATATTGTTAGTTAATGGTTTCATTGGCCAATAACGTTTCGAATAATCAATATAATACTTACCGCTCCTACCACAAGCTTTCGGTCAGACTCATCACATATAGATGCCGCGCTTGACAAGTAACAGTAAAACCAGCCAGGCGTTCTTTCCTGTTAACGAAAAACAATTACGTCATTTTGTTGATTTTCGAGACTTAATTTTAAAGATATCAGCTCCAGGTAAAGTCAAGTCCGCTACTTCCAGCACATTGTTTCGACAAGTTGCACTTAGAAAAAAACATTCATAACATGAACATTATTTCCTAAAATGAATTATTTACAAGCAAAACATACACACATTCTTCTAAAGTAATATGAGTGAACGTTTAAACATCAGAATATAATAACATTGCTTGAACATGTGTTATCCAGACCGCACATACGAATGTCCATTGGCTTCAGTTCTTGGTCCTGTTGCTGGCGGATTGTTCGCAGGCGCAGGGGCGTGTATTTTCATCCAGAAAGGTAATTGTGATTTAGTAACGAACAATATCTAAATATATGATATATTCTAATAATACATACGTTAAAACAACTGTGTGGACCTGGAAGTGAACTCGACAAACTAGTTCGAAAGTCAATTTCGAGCTGAATTTCTGAAAAACACTGACATCGACATGATGTCGAGATTTTTTTGTCTCAGCGTGATTGTTCTAAAAGGTATGTACAACAACAACAACAACAACAACAACATTTATTTCAGCAATAAAGCTTCAAAAAAGCTTCTAGCCTACAATAATGAATATACAAATGTTATATACCGCTGGTTAAGATTGCTGTAATTGTTAGCAAATTAAGGAGGAAGCAATATATTAATCGTGCGAATGTCTATAAATACTGTGAAATGTTAGTGTTTTCATTTTAAGTGTCTCTATTACTATGGTGATATGCCTTGATTGAATAGAAGCAATAACACTTAAATAAATGCGTATGTAATTAATATTAATAATTGTGATGTTTCTCAACTATTAAGAATATTGATAACGTTATAACAACAACAACAACAACAACAACAACATTTATTTCAGCGATAAAGCTTACAAAAAAGCTTCTAGCCTACAATAGTAAATATATAAATACTTCTGGTTCAGAATACTGTAATTTATTATTTGATAAATGAGGAAGCAAACTATTTCTCGTGTTGAAGTTTATTAATAGTGTGAAATCTGAAAATGTTAGTGTTACATTATTAATTGATTGAATGAAAACTTTAATATGGATATGTTTCTGATATATTAAAAATGTTAATAAGTTTTAATCATTTTAAACAATTTAAACCATTTAATAGATAATGTGAAAAAAGTACCATAATACTATACAATGTGTGTATGTAACAGATAGTATATGTATGTACAGTTGCACAATAATATGGATATGTTTCTGATATATTAAAAATGTTAATGAGTTTTAATCAATTTAAACAATTTAAACCATTTAATAGATAATGTGAAAAAAGTACCATAATACTATACAATGTGTGTATGTAACAGATAGTATATGTATGTGCAGTTGCACAATAATATGGATATGTTTCTGATATATTAAAAATGTTATCAGATACTTGTATGAAAGACAAAACAAGTTACACAATAGGATGCAGCTATTTTTAATTAATTAAAAATACGAAATATACTCAAATGGAGTTAACATAATAAATGGAATAAAATACTTCATTAATGAGCAAACATGTTTTTTCAGACTTAACTCGCTATACGCTTATTGTAGGGTATTAATCCTTAGGGTAGCTCCTATTTACGAAAGCAAAACAATAGGTGCCGTTAAGGAACATAGTAAGTAAGAGTACATTAATACATTAATACTTTAAAAAAGTGATCTCCCTTTATAACAGCGCCTATGACCAAAAACGAAACAATAGGGGCTATAAGGGGACACCAAAGGTATATAAAAATATACCTAAAACAGACAAAAATATACTAATAAACAAAATGTAGCATATATCAAGTTTTTATTTAATAATAAACAAGAGGAGTATTATGGTAAGTCTATACTTCTATGAAGAATAACTTAGTGATTTCGTGATGAGTAAAATCAATGAACGATTAATCACTAATAAGTTCTTCCCTTAAATTGTTTGCATAGTATATATATTTTGCTATGTTTTGTAGATGTACATCAAAGTGCAATTTCATGCCGCAGTTCTCGCAGCTGGTTTGATATTCTATCTTAGAGCAGACTGTATTAATATGCGCCGTACATGCAACCTACCTCAATATTCGTATTTATGTGGTAGTGTTGACATCAGCTCTATCAACATCGAGCCCCGTGTTCACAAAGAATCAATTTCAGGATCAGGATCAGTTTTAGCTGATCATGATCTTGTAGCTCAACTGAGCGGAAAATCAAACATATTTTATTTTCGGAATAACTTTAATTCTTGATATTAATCACATAAATTGTGTTGTTGTTTTTATTAAAATCTTTATATCAGATAGCAAGTGTACGTTGCTTAGAGTTTAAAGTCGTTTTTTATTAAATATATATACATATATATTTGAAAAAAAAAATCAAATTGATCCTGAGTTTGTTTGGACATCATTTTTGAGCTAGATCCTGAAATATCTGGTTCAAGTTCATCTTGAACCTGAAAATTAGGCTCAGCTTATTTTGTAAACACGGGGCCAGGTCGATATTTGAGTCATTTTTACGCGCAAAATTTAGTCATAGAATAGCGTTGAATTCAGCTCGAGAGTGTTGATTTTAACGGCAAGTACACGCCTGTTAAAGGTCGTACATGTTGAAACAACAAGACGTAATAGTAGTATACTGTTTGTTTTTTAACCCACAATATATTTTTAGTGGTCGATATGTGCAAACGTTATGCCGGTAAGGTTACAGAACCACGCGAAACTAACCGTGACATGCAATCAGTAGGAGACGATTATGTCAATATGGAAGATGTAAACGCCGACATGGACTTTGAAGAACAAACACAAAGCAAACGTTCTCGAACAAAAGCAACACAAACAGAAGACGGTGATCGGCACAATGTTAGATTAGAAATCCAAACATGGTTATGTGGTCGCGACGATGTTAAAAAACAGCATACGAAAAAGAAATCATAAGAGAAACAAAGAAAGAAAAGGATATGTGTTTTGTAACAGTATACACACATAATACATTTAATCCTGTACAAAATTTACCCTAACAATAAATTTAACGAGTGCATTGGATTTGTCTTTTTAAAATTTTCATACAGTATTTTCCTTTTAATTTCGAAAATAATGTTTTTTGTCAGTTTTAACTCCTTAACTGAGTTTCAGCTAACATACATCAATACAGACAAAAGTAAAGTTATGCATTTCATAAATAAAGCATCCGTTAAAACTATTTATAAATGTCCATGTAATAACAATACGAGACTATATGACAGTATTGTGTGACCAACTATAAGTTATGGCGCAGCAATATGTGGAACCCAGGACTATGCATATGGATTCTATCTCGGTGTGGGAAAATATACGCCTAACGCGGGAATAACTGGAGATATGGGTTGCTCTCCTCACACGCAGACAATGGAAGTCGGTTCTCTAACACTGGTTCCGGTTAAATGGTATGGACGTCAGACGTATTAACTACAATCTATAGGATATGGATGAAAATACCTCTGGACATTATTATAAGTTATTCAGCACATGATCGTATATCTATTATCAATTACTGTGTTGATGAATTATTTGATGACTATAAGACTGACTCGTTGAACAATATAAACAGAGATCAAGCTGTTCGTGGTAACGGAGGAAAAAAATTTAAGAACAAATAAGTTATTTAAGGAAACATATAACACCGAGGCTTATGTTAATAATAATATCATCCCTAGGACCCATAGAAGTGCTTTTGCCAAATTTCATTGTGGTGCAGCACCACTTAAAATAGAAACTGGGCGATATCAAGGCATCGTACCCAATGAACAATACTGTTTTAATTGTATAAACCAGGTCGAAGACGAACACCATGTTATAATGTCATGTAACCTCTATGAATCTGTTAGACATAATTTGTTCACAAAAATACTTGAGATAAATCCAGATTTTTCAGAGGACAGTGATCATGATAAATTCTGTTACATCTTATCTAAAGACGAAATCGTTAAATACAGTGCCAAAGCTTGTCATGATATTTTAGTAACCAGACAAAATACTTTGTATAGATAAAGTTTATATTGCAAATATTCGATGCTAGTAGTATTTACTAAGCGTACTTTTTCATGTAAAATAGATAAGGTTGTATTGTATATATCAGAAAATGATTTTTACTCAGTGTATGTTTTATGTGATATCGTAAACACTGCTTTTCTGATTATACTATTAGCCATAACATGTGTTGTAAGTTTTATCAACGTATAAATGTTTGATCAGATCTATATGTCTCTCATAACTCAATCTGAGTGGTTTTGTACATGTGATTTATTTTTACCATGTTTTGTTTATGTATATGAAATCTCATGTACGAAAGTGAGACGTTAATAAACTATCTGTCTGTCTGTCCATCTGTCCGTCTGTCCGTCTGTCTGTCTGTCTGTCTGTCTGTCTGTCTGTCTGTCTGTCTGTCTGTCTGTCTGTCTGTCTTGTCTGTCTGTATGTCTGTCTGTCTGTCTGTCTTGTCTGTCTGTCTGTCTGCCTGCCTGCCTGCCTGCCTGCCTGCCTGCCTGCCTGCCTGCCTGCCTGCCTGCCTGCCTGCCTGTCTGTCTGTCTGTCTGTCTACATGAACAAATCACCAAGTACCGCTTCAGAAATATGTCACTCTGTTTTTACAAACTGACAATTGCACATCATGTGTGTTTGTTTAGATTGTTCGCTGTATTTAAGAGCATTCCAGTCATATAACGGAGGTGATTTAACCTACTCACACTTTTCCTGGGCATCATAATAACATCTACGCTTGAATTATGCAATGATATATTTTGTACAAACAACAAGTCATGAGTGTGTTTTAGTTTTACAAATAATGTAACCAAAACTAATACAGTTAAATGGCAGTTAAATTAAGATTCATGAATACCAGAATAGACATAGCAAATGTTCAAATAATTTACAATAAATTATAGAATACTTAACCTGCTTTCAATGTTTTAACATCTGCATAACAAATAAAGTCAATTATATTATGTTTTCCTATTTACATTTTATCAGGCATTATATCACTGTTTCGCTGTTGATCATGTTGTTTATTAGCATGTGTACAATTCATTTTCCAATAGTAAATCGCAAATGATAAAGCTCATTACCAGTTGACATACGTATTTATTAAATTTTTTGTTTGACGATTGGAAAATACTGTTTTAAATGTTCAAAATAAGTATAATTGTCATTTAATGATTTAAAGCGTAATTGCATTTCGTTTAAGCATTTTGATTATTTTACAAGGTAATATACATGGCTTATATTAGATACTGTAGGCAAAATGGCTATTTACACATCAAAACTCGTTCTTTCCTTTGTCACTTTTAATTTTATATCATGTCAACCACTATATGCAACAATTACTGACACAAAATAAGACATCAATTCAACGTTTAAATCAAGTCTTATGCCAACATTGAGAAATGAATGTGGAAAAATGTCATATCACAAAGTAATAATGTCAGCAAAATGTCAACGTAATTAACGGCCTAAACTGCAATGTTGAAATATCTCGACACACAGACATGAAACTATATCGTAATTTGATAAATGTGCAAAGTTTTATTATCGTAATACGATTCAACATACTATTCAAAGATAACACGTTCCATTGTGTCTCGTTGTAAATATGTCGACTAAACGTGCGTGTTAATGAAATAAAGTTGTTTCTGCTGTCGTAGTGAGTTATTTACTAGAATATTATTGAACTCCCTGAATAGCGTAATACAGGAAACCCGATTCTTACAAATTGTTTGCTTGAAAAAGCAGACTTAAACAACAGCTGAAATTAATTGTCTCTAACTCAAAGTTTGGGATATCCTGAAGTGGAAAATAATTTCCAATGTTCTATCTGTTTATTTATTTATTTTGGTTATTGTATATATCATTGCTTTTAATTAAAGATATTAACAAAACCTGGGTAAACAGGCATCATGAAAGCATTAAACGCAATATATATTAGTTCAAAACTATGTAACGAATGTTAAATTTTGACGTCGTTGAGACGTCAATCTTCTCCGTATGTTTGACAGTGTGTATTGCAAATAAACTATTAAGCAGCACATGTTTTATGTATTATGTAACCGTTGTTTGTAATCAGTACAAAATTAAATGTTTGTTCTAATTATTTAATTTGATGAACACGTGTTATACAAACAAAAATAATTTTAGCACTGTCCACGAATTTTAAGAAGAGCCTTCGTACAATTTTATATGTTCATTGTCCTAACACACCAATAAAATTATATATGTCAGTGCATAGCATAAAAACGTATATATTGAATTAAATACGCATTAAATGCTGACACCACACATAATATTTGAAATTATGATTGTGCCTGGGTCTAATGAAACAACTGTTAGGATAATGATTTCATTATTATATAAATGAATGGACGTTCTGCGCAGACTGATACATTTAAAGAGAACATCAAATATATGAAATGGATACAACCTATATTACACTTTATCAGTATATTAGGAGGGGGTCAAAAGACCCGAAATTTAACAGTCAATACGTGTGTTCTTTATGTAAAACTAAGCACAATAACTGAACACTCTTGTAAAAATATATTATTTCGATGGATTCTTCTTTTAATTCAGTGGTGTGTGTATGTACATTTTAAGACACAATCCGTTTAACACGTCTTTATCGCTTATCAGTACAATACATTATCGGATGAAAATATGTGTAATCGTTTGCAAGGTGAACAATTTATGGTGGCTGTGATTTAATTATTGACATTAGGAAATCGGTATTTAAATCGGTATTAGCACGGTGTTTAAGCTTTGGAGAACACTATAATTTTAAACAAAATTAAATACTAACAGTTTTGTCTGTAGTATCTTTTTCTAAACGTTTCTTGTAGCAAAACATTTGTACAGTTAATTAAATATTATTATAAAACGAATATTTGCTATAAACAAGAACTATAATACATTAATCACTAACGTTGTCAAACCATTGTTTACATATATTCCACATGGTTTACCTGCCTGTTTCTCATTACATTTTCATGTCAGATCAAATTGCCACTGCATCTGCAAACTTCAACTAATAACGAAGAACAACATTATTTCAATAGCGATATTTTGAAGCAACGGCTTTAAGTGAAATGATATAAGATCTATGTCATACTATACAAAATCATAAATAGTACGACGTGAATGTTATCGTCAAAATGTAACTTCCTCTTTGTAATTTCATATCGACAATCCCTAATTTCGCTGATAAAATAGATACATGTATACTAGTAAACGACTCACCGTTGTTGGCAATAAAAGTTCGAACATGTTTTAAGTATGTAAAAAATACAACGGGTTTCCTCTGTGTGACATTGTGACATAGAAGGCTTGTCTGTGATGTATGCACACAATATGGAACGGTCTTACTCATACACATTAACTGAATTAATTGCCGTCGTTCATGTAATATGATATTGTGGTAGAAATAATCAATGCTCCGACAAAGTCTTCTTTGAGAGTTAATGTTGACACGTTTACGTTTGTAGAACAGCAACTGAAAAGTACGATGTAAAAGTAACGGAAAATACTATACAATCCAATATCAGTGATTCTTCCCCATTCATTTATACATCCACAATATTTTGCAGCGTGATGACACAATAGTAAATGCGTCTCCCTGACAGACAAGAATAATCAAATATGAATAGCCTAACCTCGTTTTGTAACTGTACATTCCATGTTGGAATGTATTTGGCTTGGTTATTCACAGCGTTAAGCAAGAAATGCAACTTAATATAAAATGCATTTCTATAATCTATGTATTACTTTTTTTTTCTCAATAAACCAACAACACATCCAATGAGAACATGCAAGTGTCAGCAACATGTTAAGCTAGTTATTTGGCTTAAATAAAACGAGTATAAACAAGTTGTTTACAGACTTAATAATACGTCAATCTTCTTTAAAATATAGAATTAAATAATTGAAATATTACGCTGTTTGTTTGGGCCATACACATGTCAAAAACCCCTAAGTTGCAGGTAAAATTAGAGTGAAATCCCTAACTTTCCTCAACGCACGATTTATGTATTATCATAGTTCGCAGCGTATTACCGTGACGTTCTGTCTCAATATGCAATTGATGGGACGACGTTCTGAATTTTCTCTGATGTGATCTAAGTAATCTTTCCTGGGTAACTCATGCTTAAATACACAATGTGACTGTATGCGCTGCGAATTATTTATTTCAGGGTACCATCTTTTGTGATAATTATCTGAGATAAATTTTGTTGTTGTTGTTGTTGTTGTTGATTACAACGTCTTTATTCGTATACATATCATATACACATGTGCATATTACATATGTCATAGTCATAGTACATTGTTATACAGCGATGTACGCAAAACCACACTCGATGTACATATGTGTTGCAATCTTAAGAACTATAAAAAAACACGAAGAAAAAAAAGGCAGGTTGCACAGAGTCTAATGTTATACATGTGATATGTACTAAACACCAGACATTTAAATGTATTTCTTTTTATGCACAAATCGCAATTTTCATTGTAACGATTATAATACAGTATTGTTGATGTTTACGATTTCTCCTATTACTGACCATCTTTCCTTTTCTGTTTCTGATAGTTTAATATTACTATATATATTATAAGCCCATACTAAACTTTTTACTAATCCATTATAGTTTGGTATTATCTTATTTCTTCTACAAGCAAAAATGTATCTTTTTACTTCAAGGCATAACATATCAATATTGTCTTTTCCTGGTTTAGTATTTCCAAAAATAAGAGTCTTACAATTTACAATATTTCTTATGTTTAATTTGTGTACCAGATCTTCGTTTATATCTTTTATTAAGTGTTCAATTTTTTCACATTTCCAAAATAGATGAAGTATTGTTTCTTCATGCTCAGTGCAAAATGTACATGTACTATTACTGATTAATTTCATTTTACTCATTAAGGAATTTGTGCCTAATATTTGGTGAATAATCCTAAATTGAAACCATTGTAAATAACTATCTCTTGTTATGTAGAAAATGTTTTTAAAAATATAGTTCCATTCATCGTCGGCAATAGCAAACATTGGCCATTTGTTTTTACAAATTGGTTCTATGTCATTTTCAATAAAACAATCATATATTGATCTAGATTGACTTTCATAACATACAAAATATTTGACATAGCATGACACGGTAGAAGTCTGTACCGAAGCATCTGTGGTACTAAACTGTAGGTTCAATGACTTAATAAATTTCCTCACTGAATGTATAAGGCCTTTATAATGAATAAAGTTCATCGTTTTACCAGTAAGAAGTTCAATTTGTGCTTTGCTTAAAATGAGTTTGAATCGATTACTATGTCTCTAACGAATCTGACACCCCTGTCGTACAAATCCTTAAGAAAAAATGGTTCATTACCAATCTTAAACTTGCAATTATAAAACAAAGGCATGTTCAGAACACTATTAACAACTGAAATTTTTGACACATCAATAAAAAATTGCTCATAACACGTGAACACTTCAAACCAAAAATCATTTTTTATTTTACCTTTAACGACAGAAGCATAATGTTTTCCTGTGTTAAAAAAGTCCCTATATTAAACAGAGATCTAATTAAAATTGAACATTTACTGTCATAGCATGAATACAATTTGCTTAACCATGATAGTTTTATTTTCTTAGAGTATGCATATATATCTACCATATTTAAATTTGAGTTAAGATGCTTTAGTTGTTAACACGTAAAATAATTTATGGTTTTGTTTTCCCATGTTTTCCCACACAACCACGTTCTTGTAAATCAACACTATAATTAAGATGTCCCGTTTTCTCCGTTATACGGGAACCAAGCGGTTTTTCCGCCTATAGTTAACGCGAGTACATTTTTATTTTAATTGTTGCTATTGTTGTTTAATTTCCAATACCGATTGACTTTAAAATCCATGTTCCGAAAATGGCAATCGCGATCGGATCCTTCCAGTTTCGGAATTTTATGCATAGGTTCCGCGTTTCAGTTACGATAAACAACGCTAAGCGCACCTGCTAACAGGGAGCTACATTTTGCAGTTTATTGAACCCAATGAAATTATAACAGAAAGTACATAGGTGTTAATACAACGCGAAACAAAACGTCGTCTGTAATTAGGTCCATTAATTTCCAATATTTAATACGCAAACTTAATAATTTTATAATTAAAGTTGTTGAAAACAATGTTGCTGAAGTAAAGAAGTATATATTTCAATATTTTAACTAGGTAACTTGATGGTAAGCGTTGATAAAAACTTAAAAGATAACATTAAATTGTACCTTGATAGTTACTGCAATATAACAGTTAAAAGTGACAAAAATAGCGAAATAGTTATCAAATGTTTTGACGAGTAAAACAACAAGGTTCGGACAATTGACATAATAGTTTATTCTGCTTACGTTCAATGAAAACTTGAAATGAAACCGAACATTCAATTCAGTAATATAGATCTAGGCGTACATCCCAAAATAAGCCGTTTGATCTATGTTGAAACGTCATCTTACCTTTTTATGCATGTATAAATATCAAATGAAATAATTCAAATGTCAATGTTTTCGCAGATTTCTGCAGCAGGGTATAACAAATCACTTTACAAATAACTTATATATCCAATTGCAGCCACTCTCAACCACTCAGAAATTTTTTTTCTGGAAAAAGTCGCATACATGACGCAATCTGAATTCGTCACCACAACAGTGAATACGTCATAAAAGTGTGTCGATTTTAATATCATCAGGGGTGTAGCTTGGCTCCTTTTATTATATGTAGGCCACTTTATAAGTTGTCCGGGGTGTATGAGGGAGTGGGTTGCCCCGACACTTCTTTTTTTGGTAGGTGTTGGAATGATGTTGGGTTTATATTTGGTAGCATCACAACAATTTGATGTATTATCATGAACACCGTTAAATGGGTCAAATAACACATTATCTGCATAAACTTGGATCGATTAGATTAACAAACCTGGTACATTTGCTTCGGTTCGCTGAAAACCTATTAAGAACACATAGATTTCAAGACACGAATGATTATCAAGATTATCATTTTAAAACTCCGCTGTAATCGTTTAAAGGTATGTTACTGACACTTCCCCGTACACCTACCCCGGAAACTTAAGCTTTTTATGGCAGATTTTGCATGCTGTTGTTTTTATGGTACAAGTTCCATTGCCTTTTTAAAGCAACTTAGTCTGGTAACTTAAAATACCAGGTTAAACATTTGATCAAACTAACAAATATATCACCAGTGTTAAATAATTTGGCTGGTTGTATTTTATTTAACTCATTAATTTGGTCTTTGAAAAAAAAATGAAGAAAAAACATTTGTTAACAAATCTAATCCTGATTATTTTGTAAAAAAATGCATTGATCAATTGATCAGCTTGCATGGTTCATAATTGTCAAATTTCAAATGATAACCTTACAGGTGCTGTAGTAAACAAAAAAAAGCTACAAATTTTACATCTTTATTATGCGAGTATAGTCTATTTCTGTTTGGTTTTCCCGACTTAGGCAGTACCTAAATTCTTAGTAATGCTGATTTTGGATAACATTAACCTTAACACCCGATACTACGGTTTCACCCGGTATTGCATGACGCTGAAATAAGCTATTGTCTATATGATTATATGTCGTGCAATTTTGTAAAAAAGGAGATTGGTAGCTGAGCTGTTTTTATGTTTCAATGCATTTAATCGCGATTCGTGCGTGCCTTATACATTTTCACGCGTTTGCAATAAGCTCTGCATAGTGGTAGCCGTTAGGTTTGCAATGTTGATAATGTAGGTTTGATTAAAAAGACACGAAATCACCTTTCCGACCTGAGTTATGGTTTGCTGGTTTAAGAGTTTATGTGCCATTGTAATAAAAACATAATTCAAAATTGTATGGATACGTACAATATATGCTATACATTGCAATTTATTGAATTGAATAGTTTATGACTTATAAACATAGTACATGAATAACATGTATAAATACGATCTCGTTTCAATATACAAGTCATGCTTATGGGAGTGCACTTAGGAGATAAATAAACAGGCGCCTTCAAAGCAAGAACAGACACTATGTCACCCGATGTTATACCTGAGACTGCGAAATTCGGATAAGAGTTATAAAGAGTTGTATATTTTGCTAGCGTCAACATTTCAAGTGTCATTGTTTATCAATAAACAATTCTAAAGAATTTGTTTAGATTACATGTACTTTACAATGTTGCGTTTAAATTTTACCAAATTGTTCTTGAGTTTATATAAAAGATTTAGACATACCCAAGCACATATCACTTTGTGCAATTTAAGTCATGGAGACTGTAATCGGAAATACTTAAACCTAGTTTATCCCATAGAAAACGAAAGAGTTTATGCATACTAGTAAACTCTGTTTGGAATGTTGCAACAAGGACTGCTGAATACTAATGTTGAGAGTCTCAATGAGACTGATGTATTAACACTTTTGGGAAACAATGAACTTCCAATATTTCAAATAGCGGCACCATAAGTTGTTATCAGTATCAACCAGTCGAACTAATATTTTTTAATTTAATCAGCCTTCAATGAACTGATGGTACGTATCATGCTGGCACAGGTTTTTTGTTTGCAATATTTTTACAATATAATGTTGACACGGTTAGGAGACTCACAGGACCACGGTGGTGCAAAAATGTGGTATGACTTACCAATTTAGTATTATTTTCTTCTGATAAAGGTGCTTTTTAAGAAATCGGACATTACCATTCGTTAAATAATGTACAAAAATAAAGGCTGTAGGATTTTTAAAAGTTGTAGTCATTGAAAGAATGTCTATGGTACTCTGTTTACTAATATGTTTACCCGTTTGAGTTCTTACTACAACCTATTATGAAGTGTGTAACGACCGACGATGATAACACATATAAATGTCTTCACATACGCATTACATGTTTTGCAATAATTTGTAATTTTGGTTAGTTTTCTGTGAATTTCTTGAAATGAGGTGGTCCGGTGGTGCTGAGGTGGTCCGGTGGTGCTAAGTTAGCTGATGTTCATAAAACCAAAAGTAGAATTTGCAGACACAACCAGAGCCAACGAACGAGGCATCGAGTACAACATTGTAGAGAATTAAATAATAAGTATATCCATATTCTTTATAAAATGTTCATAATATTTAACAATGTTTCTTTCAATATTAATTTTCTCTAGTGAACGTTATTTTATTATTTACACACCGCCGATACGCCCTCTATAATACACCACTTTCAGTCACACAAATCTGTCCCATATGCATTACTACGGATAACACACATCCCAATGATTACAGTGATGACACCTGTACAAACATCCACTACCACGATGTGGTTGGCTCTTCCTGTTTCGGGTGGTAGTGTTGTAGATCGCTGGGTGACTGAAACTATTCAAAAACACACGACTAAGTATAATTACAAAACGCACATTAGTAGAAGCGTGAAAACAAACAACATACTTAGATTCACGTATAACATTTTTCTTAAATTTGATTACCTGATATTGACACAGACAAAGTTGTAAACGATGCGGTATTGGAATACCCACTTCGTCCAAGAACGTTTTCTGCATATATTCGAACGTTATATGGAGTAGATGGGCCTAACGTTCTTAGAAAAGTGCAAATGCTGGAGTCAGAGTTTATGTTCATATCAGACACCGGATGTTCCACCCACTGTGTATCGTGACGTTTAACCTCCAAGATAAAGCGAGGGTAAATATTGCCTTCAACACTGTAACGCCAGCAGACCTTTGCAGAAGCCATGCTGACCTCTGGAACTTCTAGAGATCCAGGAGTGTCCGGCGGAGCTAAATAAAAGGGCGTTATTAAGAAAGAAACAACACATTAACGCATATTTGGAACGGCTTTTTAAATAAAAATGTGTTTAAAATCTAATTACCATTACACTAGTCATTTTATTCGCAGTACAATGTAATATGACTCACAATCTCTTGATACTTTATTTCATCTTGTGTATGTATTAATAGTTATAAAAAAGGAAAATATGTGCTACGTACATGTAATGACCAACTGTGTTTGTATCGCAGATATCAGTACTTTCCCAACATTTCTTGCTGTACAATATAGTTTCATACCATCGTCACGACGTGTCGCCTTGTAATTAAGAACGCTTCTTACGGGTGTGTCTACCATAGTCGTAGTATTGTAGCTCGTCAATGGAAATGGTATGTCATCTGTACTTGTGTGTGGTGTCCCGTTGTCCTTATACCATTGAATTGTTGCAACTGGTTTCCCTGCAGATGCCTCACACACGAAATGTTTGGTTTCGTTTTCTTTCATAACTACAACGTGTGCATGTTCGCCAATAATCTCTACATACGTTATTGGAACTGTAATTGAAAAAAGTTAGGAATGTCATTTTATTGCAACTGTATTTATATCATTTACTTACTTCAAATAAATATATAACCCTGTAATTATATAGTTAAATATTTTGTAAAAAAATCAGGAAAAAAAGAATAACATACAAATACGGAATAAACATAACAACATGTGCTATTGCATTTGTAATTTAATTCAAAAGTGATTGCAAGACTTAGTGTGAAATGAGTTACATTCAGAATTAATACATAACTATGTAGTACTATAGATACATATATAATTAGTAATTCTGCACAAATAAAAAGTCTCGGCTTATTACTTTTTACATTACATTACGGGATAATTTTATCATAATCAGCGTTGCATCAATTCTCACTTTTAACGAGGATATTTTAGAACCCCCAATAATGACCGGCTTACTGGTGTGACTTAATTAAACGTTGTTAGTCGAAATGTTAGTTATTAACAAAAACTTTTTCATATAACATCACGTCAAACCAATTTGCATGCGAAGTGAAAACATAAAACATAAAACAGGTGTATCAACTAAACAACAAACGGCATATATTTACCAAGCACTTGGAGAAGGATTGTTGATGTCTTCTGTTCCGAAATAGTTATACCAGTCGACGCTGACATAGTGTTCCGAGCATTACACGTGAAGTTCCCTTCATGGAGAGGTTGAATGTTTGAAATCGATAAGTCTCCGCCTGTTGCTGAACCACCAGGGTACGTCCATAAATAGGTGGGAGGTGGATTGCCACCACTTACACAGCGCATGTTTAGGAGTTGCCCAGAAAGAATGTTTAACGTGACCGTTACTGCAGACCCGTTAAAGGAAAATTCCGGTGTATTTGGTCCGTCTGAAAACAGTCAAAGACCGAACTAAATGATACATAAATGCAGTATACCATGTGAACTTAAAGCTAGTTTAATAAACGAACATCTTTGTGAAATATAATTCAAATGCGATTGAATAATTAACATTATAAGAATGTTTCGCTTTCGAAATATTATATTCAAAGCACGTCATACAAAGAACGTTAATCAAAGGCTTGACATCCGAGATCACTGTTTGTCCTCCGTTGTTTCCCGTGCAGTAATGTCGCATGTTGTGGTCGGACTTGGAAGGGGCAAATGTAAAAGTGCTGACGGTAATGCTCTGATTCGAAGTTGTGGTCGATGAAGAATTTGTAACGTTTATGTTATTTGATGGATTGCTTGCGCTCTGATGCTTGAACCAAAAAATGGACGGACTTGGTCTCCCAAAGTCACTGGTGCATGTGAATTGTGCGGGTTGACTGGCTATCAAAGAGATTGGGTCATCTGCTGGGGACACAGTGAGTCTCGTGATGGGAACTGCAACAGTCACAACTGGCTTAATAAGTTCGCAAAGCTGAATTTCAAACATCTATATTAGTATATAACTTTAAAGTAAAATCATTCACTGCGAAAAAGTTAAATGTATCCCGTATACTTTATATTGTGGCTGTCAACTACTGATACATCTAAGGTTTGCTAATATGCTATTCTCACAAGGTACACCATTAACATCATTCCATTTCATTGTTAGTGTTATTTAATTCATGTCATGTTATTCACTATAATAAGCCGAAATGGCAAACAAAAGCATTGAATATGAATGGGATATTAAAGTCGCAAAACGAATTGATCACGTATGGATTAATATTGTAAACATAATTCCTATCAGCCAAAACTAACTTTTATTATATTGTAAATTTGTATGTTGAAATTTATCATTTCAACTTTGTGTAAACTAAATTTAAACCTTTCTTTTACAACCGTGTTTCCTCACATGATAGCCAAAACGAACAAATAAATCCAAGACAAGATTCAGACTGAAATTCAACAAATTCGGGTTTTGGGTGTCCTTGTTTTGAACAATTCAAATATTAAGTACGACCTCCTGGAAGTAAGCAAACAAATGTAGCATAACGAGTGTTTGATGAATACACAAAAAATAAGTTTGGAATGTATCGTACAATGTAAAAAATAAAAGTCCTTATTTGGTTACAATTATATTAATAATAAAAGGTATTTCAAACCATAGATATAGATATTTTTTAAATGTAACGTTCACTTTATAGTAGAATACTCAACAAAATCTAAACTTGTTGGTCTGTAAACGATATTCTGGAAAGTCCAATGTAGGTAAAATGGCAGAAAGTAAATCAACTAACCAATAACTTTAATTGTTATGTTGTTGCTGTAAGTCACAGTGCTACCGATAAAATTGACAGCACAATTCCAAAACTCCCCTTCCTGGGTCCTTTGTACGCGCTGGATTGTCAGCGTGTAGACAGTGCTATTGAGACAAGCGAAGCTGAACCCGTCAGGAAGTGGTGATGGCGATGACTGGCACATGTCAGAGTACATTCCTGTCCACATCCCAGCTGATGCACCGTTTCGCCACCATGAAACTTGCATCACATCGCTGTGTAGAATGCACGTCAGGGTTATCGGGTTGTTTTCAATAACAATTGCATGATCGACCTTGAGGAGTGGATTCTGCCCATACACTGAAGTTTTTAATACACACAGAAAATACATGGTCAATTTGTTTCAAGCCTCTGCATCTTCATTAAGCATAAACATAAATACGTCGAAAATTGTATAGTGTTCTTGAAACAAGATACTATCTGTTAACACAATTATGTAACTTATTGTTACATTATTACTGGCCACGATAAAAATATAGTTTTAACAAAGGAGATTTATTTTTTAATTGTTTCTATGTCAAGGTGATCAACAAGTTTCTATAATTATAAGAATAATGTACATCGTGCCTACCGAACCTGCCGAATCGAACAATACGTTAATGTTTAATAGTTGAATACAACCTTTTTCATATAAAATAAAATTTAAAAAAATGCCCCAACGAAATCAAACTATACGAACAGTTTCCAAATAAACTAATCTGTGAAATCAAGTGTCAATAACGTGTACACTATCAACAAAATGTGCGTTCACTGAAAATAAGAACCACGAATAGAATAAACTGTTTGCATGAAACAAAAGCTGTGGATGTTTAATATTGGATTGCCAGTTTGTACGAAATATTTTCAACCAAAGTAGATTCAGTGTCTTTAAATTTCTGTAAACACAAACTGCCACCCAAATATTCTTTTGAAGCCCATACCACTTGTATTTCTAAAACAATATAAAATGCGTTTATTGTTTTTAACATATTCTCCTAGACAAAATCGTATTACGGCTGGTATTTACTTGTGTTTATATGAAGGAACAGTTTAACTTGCTCAATTTTTTTTATCAGAGTATGTGCCGTACAGGTCAGATATGCATAGTGGTCAAGTTATTAGTGACCTTATATATAAAATCTGGTATTCAAACAATGTTCTTATATCTGAATATTTATAGGCCAGTTTTAAGCTAAGTTAGATATTAACATATTGATTAATTATTATTCATGTTACGATTTCATTTTCATTTTATCACATTGATTATTTATTTCAAAGACAAAATAATGAAATTACTATGAAAATAATGTAGTTGAAAATACCTGTTTGACAACAAAATATGTAGACTAAGATTTTGTATTTTTAGTTTGTAAGTAAAATAGTTGACCATTTGACTAAATTTACTTACGCCTATTTCCCATTTTACTTCTAATGTAATGTTTCAAAACGGAAGTAACGTTTCGGTTAAATAAAGAAAATGTTGTTGAAAATACCTTTATATATCCAGAATAATACACAATAAACATATATCACCGCCATAGCAATGTGTGTTCACCGTCTACAACTAAAGTTAAGATAATGCGCAGTTGATTCAAACGTCCAAATATATAGCTGCTATATATAGAATTTCATAACCATGCCAGGCAATGCTGTACACTTAAGAATTTGAAGTATACTGTATGTTGATAAACTTATCAACTTTAGAATAAGTTTCGGATTTAACATATTATTATTAACACTGTCAAGATACGGCCACTTTGCGATGTCGTGACATAAAACGGGTCGCATTACATGTAATTTTGACCCTGAATATGAGCATATGCAATATCAGTTGAATGGAACGTATAAGTTGTAACGACTAATACCGTATATTATTAATTAACTTTATAATATTAAACGAGAATCTGGTCAATGTGTTCGCTTGATACAATGTAAACCTCGTCAATACATTTCAAAACTCGGCCAACACGGGAAAATCACGGCCAATATGGAAAAACGCGGCTAATAGGAGATCCGGCCACTCAGGATTCAGGATTAGCTCGGCCTTATACGAAATGAGATTTTGACAAATTTTTGGACGCCATTTTGAAAACGCTAAGCATATTTTGCACTTTGTAGTTTTTACTAAAAGTTTCTACATGAAGGTTAAATACCAGTAAATCATTGTGCGTCCCTCCGTGGTCCTCAAAAGTAGTGCCTATTTCTATAGAGTTCCTCCTGGTATACACGCCATTTAGCAATCTCAGACATGCCTTTTGTGGTTATTTTTCGGCGTAGCTGTCTAAGATGACTTTTGACCTAGATTTCTTGCGATAATTATGCAGCTGGAAAATTGAATGCCTATAGAATTAGGTAAATTTTCTTATTTAAGGAATGCAAACTTTAAACAATAGTTTAACGTATACCAATAACTGTTGCATACTTTTGGGGATTAAAATTTACATTATTGTGTACATCAGCTGTTAAAATAAAGTCATCAACATATCTTCGACATACACTCTAGAAATGAACATAATTATGAACAATTTGTATTTCATGATCAGAATTGTGTATTCATTCACATAATTAAATAACTATATTATTTAGCCTACATAATCGGCGCGCTCTATAAATAGCAATTATAATGCTACAATTCACAGTGACGACAGTCGGTCACAACGTACTATGTTGCCTGTTGAGCTCGCAAGCACAAAATATAAAGTGGTACATTTCTGGTATTTTTTCTGATAAATAAGCTAAACAAATATTAGCAAATTTGATTGAGATTATATTTCCTATTATTTTATAATTGTGTAAAACTTTGATTGTATGCTGTAACCGACTGTCGTCACCGTGAATTAATTCTAGCGAGTACAACTCTAGCAGGAGAATCAAGTATCGTTATACGTCGACAATTATTCATGTTACTTTAACTTCATTTGCGTAGAATGAATACACTATGTGCAATACTAATGATACATATAATATATTATTTAACATAACTGATATATAAAATAATTTTCATTCATTCCTGCTGTTAGTTTTAATTTGATAAATTTGCCTGACAAATTCATGTCTCGATTATGTTTGGGGCCGATACGTTTTCTTATGGTGTCCGAAAAATCTAGTGTCCTAGAAGTCTCCTCAGTAGGGACCGAAAAATCCGGGGTCCGAGAAGTCTCCTTAGTAGGGACCGAAACATATGGGGTCCGTGAAGTCACAGCTAAGTCCACTTGTATTATATTTAGGGCAAATAATGACATCTCAATATTAATTTCTACGCCGAATGTCTTTTTTAAAGACATTTCTTTGTTTATATCACATGTGTGTCTGGAACATTTTGGTGTACTTCATTGGAGGCTATCTTAAAAGGTGAGCTTTGGAGTGTGTTTACTGTGCTATGGGGCTTTGTTGAAATATCACTGCCGAAACCATGTTTTCTACCGGTGTCTGCACTGAAGCGAGTTGCATTTTCTTAGAAGTAGCATGACATATCAAATTTATTGCATTTGTTGGAAGAGGAAAGATTCATCTTTAAATGGATACCATGCTTGCACAATCTGAAATAAACGAAAGGCTTGACAAATGCTTGGAAAGTTCGCCGTTTTATAATGGGACCCTAGGGGAATTGGAATGACTGGTATCTAACCTTTAAGAAAACCAGGCACGACCCATTAGGGCCCACTTTTACTTTTCACGGGAAAAAATATCATAACTGACATGTTTTCTACGATTTTTAAGCGCAACCTGGTTTTTCGGGTAAACAAAAGTACGGAAACTCGCATTTTGCATCTCACAGCACATCGAATCATGTTATAAGCAAAATAGTGTACGTTTTATACATTTTTGATGTCTACTGCATTAAAATAAGTATAGTAACTTGACTGATTTAGGTACGAATTTTAGCCCCTGCTCCGCATACAATCCAAGGACTCAAACGGAAGCCAGATGGCTTATCATGTATTATACTCAAATGCGTTTTTGAAGCATTTCTACTGAGCGGATCGACCTGAAATTGTGCATGTGTGGTACAAGTAGGTTAATAATGATGTAGTCGAGTTTTGTTTTCATGATAGCAATATTATGAATTTCTAAATCATTGTGTATCCCTCCGATAAACATTCAAAAGTAGTGCCTAGTACTAAATAGTCCATTTTCTCTTTTGGTATACAAGTCATTTAGCAATCTCAGACATGTCGTTTATAACCCATGTGTGTCTGGATAAATTTGGTGTATTTTATTGGAGGCTAACTTGAAAGGTGAACTTTTGGGATGTGTTTACTGTGCTATGGGGCTTGTGTAGAAATATCAATGGCGAAAGCCAGTTTCCTACCGGTGTCTGCTTTCGGGCGAGATGCAGTTTCTTAGAAGTAACATGACATATCTTTTTATAGCATTTGTTGAAAGCGGAAAGATTCATCTTTACATCGATACCATGCTTGCACAATCCAAAATAATGTAAAGGTTTGATCAATGCTTGGAAAGTTCGCCGTTTCATAATGGGACTCTATGGGAATTGGAATTACTGGTATATAACCTGTAGCACTCCCAGCTTTGCCGAGACGCGGTCGGGAAAACAGTGCACATCGATTGGTGGTGTTAGACCTTTTGCAACTTTCATATAATTTGCCGGAAATTGAGTCAGCAGACGTCAAAGATTTAACGCGAACATTTTACCATTTTTTTCATACGTGTACTATTAAAACGGAAGGTTGCTGCATAATATTTTAAAATTAATTAATGAAATTATCATTAATTATGTGAATTCATATTGGCCTTGTTATTAGGCTTCCTACAGCCGTATTGGCCTTCGGTCTACGGCCTCGGGCCAATACGCTGTCTTCAGCCCAATAACAAGGCCAATATGAATTCAACTAATTAATAGCATTATAGTATGTAGCATAATTGGGATCGAGGATGGCAATTACTGTTGCTGTTTACTACGATAAATCGGTATGTTAAAGGCTATGTTTCCCGAACCATGCTTGTGCCAAAAATCACTATGTTAATAAGTATATATAATGCATTGATATTGATAGCTTGTTTCAATAAAGATTTATCTGGTTGCCTGCCAGATACTTAGAATGGTGCTTCATACCACCATTCAGACTCACAGACTCACATGAACATGCAGCTGACTGATATACTTTGCCATATCTAATCCCTGATATGTCTATGATTTAATGTTCGTCGATTAACATTTACTGCCAATAAGCCAAAAGGACAACGTTTGCAATAAAGTATGCTGAACAAATATAGAATGTGAAACAAATAACATGTATGCATGTTATTAGAGTCAACATACTTTGTAAATGCGCAATAGCATCTCCAAACAGGTCAATGAGGCCGAAAAATGAAATAAACAGCTTGTTACACTTGTTTACAATAGAATCTAAACATACTAAGTATAGCCTGTATCGAAGACAAGTTTACACCATAAATTAAATTCAAGTGCACTATTATAAAGTTCTTAACAATCTCAAAACAATTAAATGTCAGGTCTTGTCTTAACTTGAGAAGATGTCTGTTCCGCACAAGCACCAATGATATAAGAATTTAAACATGAACTAATCGTGGACCTGTGCCGCGGAGATTACTGTTTTCCTCTGCTTTTCAAAACTTTTTAAAGAACTTATTTTATACATGTAGTTATTTAAAATATCGCATGTAATAATTATTTAATATACAGTTGACCGATAAAAAAAAACAGTTCCTGAAAAGTCAAATTAATACTTTGATAACACAACACATTGATTTAGATAATTACTATCATTAAAATAATAAATAGCCAATATGATCCATTAACAGTTTTGCTATTAACAGTAATTAATAGTGAAGCTTTGATATGCAATGCATCAGAAAGAACTGTCAGGAGTAGTTGCAAAAACATACTCCTAACTGGAAAACTAATATTCTACTTGCTTTTTTTTGAGTCTGTATATAATATATACATTCATTTGTTTACTTTTGTATTGAGTTATTGTTAATGCAATTATTGTCAAATTGCTTTGCCATTATGAAGATAATGATACTCGGCGCAAACCTGACATCTTTTCCTCTGTTTACACTTTTTGAAAATATGATTACGACCTTTATCCGTAATGAAGGCCTTTATCTCAGATAAAGGTTTTTCAAGGAACTGTTTGCAAACCTCCAAAATGATGAGATTTGTCGCGCAAAGGACAGGAAACAATTTAATTGTTTTGTCAGAGACAGAATTCTTGTCACGACTGGTATCAGTTGAAGTGTTATTCGACCCTGAAAGAAAAGAACGACTCTGTGGCCCTTTGTCATCCTTTGTTTGTTTATAAGCCTTGCGAATGTCGCTGACAGGATGCACTGACTGCAATGATGTTACAGGATCGCATGCTATCTTGGCTTCTTCAGAGACGAAATCTGCAAATTTTTCAAATGGGGGAAAAATACCATTTTCTTGCTTGTGTTTTGCAACAAGCCTACCCCAGCGTGTTAATGGCCAATCAGGAAGTTTTCTCAGTAACGTCTGATTCTCTCTGTCATCATTTGAAACACCAATAGTCCCAAATTCTGCATTGCAATGTGGCACTGATACAAGAAATCACCAACTTTTTGCAGCGCCTTACCATCACGTGATAAAATTTTAGGCCAACCTTCAAGCTTGTCTCTAAACGCATTGTCAATTACAATAATGTCTACATATTTCTTGTCTAAACGTTCGTTGGCCTTTCAAAATTCCTCCTCAGAAGCCAGAGGAAAGAAACCTTCAATGACATCTCGAACTGGTCCTGCGACATAGCGTTTGAAATGAATCCTCTCAGCCGACGGGATTTGTCTCTGCTCAGTTAGAGCTTGAAAATAACTTTCCCAGCTTGGGTAAGACAAAGGGTCACCTGAAAATATAGAGGATTGAGGCGAAGGTAGTCGACTAAGACTAACTTGTGCTTCAAGAGACTTTGTTAATTCTTACAGACTTTGATCTGCACATAAAGTTGGCTTTTTCTGAATTAAACAGCTATGTGTGGATGTTACAACAGAAGTAACCATCAGAAGTAACAGTACCGGAGGTATTGGTAGAATAAACAGTACCGGAAGTATTGGTAACTGAGTCTGGATCTGCTGGCTGCTACGCATGTCGCTGGCAACTGTTGTGAACTAAAGTTTGGAGTTTGTCCCTTGGCAGGAGAACCTTGCAAAAATGCCATTGCAGCTGGGTTAAGAACATGCAGTGGCGACTGAGAAAAAAAATCTGGTAGAACCTGGAACAGGAACGGGAGGCTGAGAACTGACAATAAACTCATTCTCAGCTACTGACTAAATGTAGTCGGTCACAAATTTTTGTTTAGAAACAGAAGGTATGGATATCTTTGATTTAACGTCAAGAACAGGTTCCTCATCATCCACTATTTGCAAAGCCTGCATCTCAGCCTCTGCAATTTCTATTTTCTTCATTGTCTGTATTTTTTGTAGTTCAGCAAATTTTAAATCAATATACTTCAGTTCTGTTTTTAATACTGCCGTTTTGGCGGCCATGTCTGAAACTTTTGATTTAATAGATGCATGTGAAGAAGCTCTAGTTACTAAGCGACATGAACACTTTTCAGAAAGTTGAACCTGTTCAAGTATGTGAATGGCGGCAACAATTTTACCCGAAATATTTTGGTTTTCCAACTCAATACTTTTTAATTTGGTCGACTCATTGTCTAATTTATCTTTGAGTTCTTTTAGATGTTCAAACTCAGTGTACAACTCAGCCAAACAATTGTTAATGGCTGGTCTATGTTTTCTAATATTCTACACATCTTGCTCGTCAGTAACCAAAACTAAAACGAATTTTTTCTCATGTATTGAAATTAGATAAGATAACCCCCTTTCTGTTAACGTTTTTGAACGGGAGCCATTTCCGGCCACACCTATATTTTCAGCAAAGTTATCGAGTAACGGTCGTTCCTTAAGGAAGAAAGCCCCTAATGGGACTTGTTTAAGACCTTGCCTTTCTTATTATCTTTGATCATTAAATCTATTATGAGACTCAACTGTAAAATATAAACTAAATCTAACCACACGTTTTAACAAAAATGCGATTTATGTTATAACCCCTCATTTTTCTACCTCAACCTAAAATGTTGACGGGGTACACTCACAAAAATAACTGACATATTGTCAAAATGTATTTTATTTATTCCTGAATAGTTTTAATTTATACGTTAAAGATGTATCTTATGAAAAAGTATAACAAACATAAGTACTAAAGTTGAACGTTTCATTACATTAGGTTAACAAGAGCTTAAAAAAAACGGGCAAATCTTTGAGATAACTTCATCGAGACTCTTCTTGGAGCTTGTGACAATTGGTAAAATGTCACTGTTTTTGGATAAAAAGGTGTCTCCTATACCATTCTCATCATGTCGCCGATACATAATTTTCAGTCGTTTTTTTACAGCGGTAGATCTCGTCAAAATTCCTCAGTGGAACACGTCCAAGTTTACACAATGAACAGTATTTTAAATTATTCAACAGAACACCAAACTCGATCACCCGAAGTCCCGCTCTCAACCCATCTCGACTGACTATTTGTCCAAGATTTTGGTGTGAGTGAATGTTATTTCACAGCAAGGAGCACGTATCTCCAGATATGTTTTATATACAAATAATTATGTTCAATAATACTAATACTCCTTGGACGTTTATTTATAACTATTTTAACTTTAGTGCAATGAAATACACCAGACATGTCATGATTAAATGTAAACAGAAATTCCCAACAATAACGTCATTTGAAGGTATTTTCCATGCCAGAATACCTTGTTTTTCTTCAAACTTCATTTTTACTTTCATCTTTAAACACAAATAAGCATTTATTTCACACATTTAATTGAAAATAACTCAACATTCGAATAGTTATGATTATTTCGCGAAAATGATTTATGTTTCGGATCAGATCGATTAGATTTACAGTTAGTGGCGAATGAGCCGAAGTTAACCGATATTTCGCGAGTATTTCCGAAGTCATTAGGATCTTTCTACCTTAAGTGAGCTAAAATTGACATAATTATTATTTTTGTACAATTAACAAATATAATTTGTTTTCCTTATATAAGCTACAATACTAACAAAAACCTTTCAAGACAAACATATCAGATTGTCCCTAAACAAAATACACAAGCATTTCAAACAACAGGAAAATACAAAAACTGAATATGCTCTTCAATGGAACTAAAGAAACTGCTATAATGATACAAAAAGGTTACAGTATACAAATTGTTTCTTTATAATACAAATAATACTCAACAAATTAGGCAGATTGTCCCTAAAACTCACGAAACACTCATTTTAAGAAGGAAAATCAAATACTGAATTTCTAACAGTTTGTTAATGCTACATATAAATTGTAATGGCATAGGATGCTATCAATGGACGCCCGTGCGACGGCGTTCTGCATCGTCGGTGGACTCGGATTTGAGTTTCGGTGCATTCCTTCCTCCTTGTTGCACCTGGCTGCAGAAACGGCGCTGAAACTTCACTTAGACAGGTGGCTACCGTTTGTGTCTATGCTTGGAGCAGTCACTAAGCACAATGCTACATGTTGCTGAAAAACTGAAGATCAGATGTTCGGATGTTCCGATCAATACAGAAAGGATGAACTAGCTCGCAGTGTCCACTCCAGCCAAATACCGTTATAACGTTGCTGACTTACTGATGATGGTATGTTTCTACCTCTACAGACAGGATGGACAAGATCGCAGTGTCCATCAAATCTACAATGCTGTCATCTGTAATCCGTACAGTTCGACTGTAATGTTAGGATATCATCGAAAACAACCAGAGTTGGCAGAAGCGCAGTTTATTATTCTTCGTCGAACTGAAATCGACATATTAGCAGATGTACACAATGTATTAACAAATCCAATTAATTAATTTAATTACACAATAAAAAATTGACTATCCGAAGAAACGTCCGTTTCCGAAATTACTCATGAAATGAATAATGCAATGTTTCAAGTCTTATAATCATCTTCAAAGTGGAGAATACAATAATTTGCCATTAAAACATATACATTAAATACCTCTTTGGGAATACCAAAAGAGGCAGGATTGTCCACAGCCGTCCATCGCCATATAGGGAAGTAATCGTAAAATGCTTACAGACGTGGCCGGGCGGTGAAGGAAACTCTCTAGAAAGAAGATACAAACATCATCGAAGTTATCTCCCGTTCTGATTTTTCCACGAGTTTTAAACTGAAGCGAGTCAGAATTTGGATGCGTTTTTCGGCGTAGCTGTCTAAGATCACTTTTGACCTAGATTTCTTGCGATAATTGTATGCAGCGGGAAAATTGAATGCCAATAGAATTGGGCAAATTTTCTTATTTCAGGGAATGCAAACTTACAACAATGGTTTGATGTTCACCAATAACTGTTGCATTGTCCTTTTCGACATTGTTTACCGAGGTGTTCCGAATACGCCGGAAATCTAGGTCTGGGGGGGTTGCGCAGTGAGCGTATAATTGCTTCCGCTGTATAGATAATCGTTGTTCAGAAAATTTATTCTGCATTTTGCATATGACTGGACAAGAAAACTGTTACTTGTTGTGGAAAAATATATGTAAGTCGGCTTTTATACATATTTATGCTTTATATGCACTTGGTTATGTTTTAAACAGGTTAGAATTTAACATTCTAAACATGGGTGGGGTATGGGAATTAATCATTTAATGATCGGGAAACTTCGCTATAAAGGCAACAGATCTTATTTTGGCATTATATTTAATTCCGTTCTTTCAAATAGGTTATGAAATAATAAAGAGAACGCCAGTATATTTATTGTTATGCACATTATGTTTATCCATAACAGTCCTTAAATTTGTCATCAGTGTTTGTCAATAAAAAACGTATAGGCAATCTTTAGTAGTTTTAATGTATATACGGAATTGCATAGAGTAGCCAGTTCAGTATGTTTATACATAATATTATTGTGTGTTTGTATTACAGTATATCTTTACAATAATAATAATAATAATAATAATAATAATACTTTAATTAACTTTATTTGTTTCAGGTAACTATCACAGAATCTGGAATGTCTCACCCTGATTCTCCAGGGGATTATTCACTTGATTGTCTTATTCCTTTTTGAATTAGCATATTGTGACACACAACACCACTAATGTAATTACATTTATATAAAATTATATAAAGATTCTGTTATGTGCGTTCAAGTTAAGTAATATTATTAATTGTCAAAATTAAAGTGAATATATTAAAAATAATAATGTTAATCAATTGTTGTTATCATAACAGATGGATATTGATGGATTGTCATAAGTATTTAGTAATCACACATCTGTGCGCATACATAGTTCCAAGTCGAAACATCCTCGGGCAAAGCATCATTGGTGCAATACATTCCGGAACCCGCAGACTGTGGAAAAGTGATCCATTGGTGACCTGAATAGTTTTCTTCGTCGATTCGGTCTGCCGGGCTTTTACCCTTGACTGCTTTATGATTTTGTGTAAAACCACTGCGGGAATTAGCTATATATATTTTATATAAAAATTGTTCATTGTGACATTGGAACCAGCATTAACTGTGACCGTCCAAGTGCCTGTGTTCAAAATGGGTACACTGGAACTGTCAGCCCAACTCAATAGCTGGTGATGAACTTGCTTGGTTTTTTACCGAACTGTACTAAAACCAGTGACAAGTGACTTAGTACTGGTTCTACACAGGAATATACTAATTAAAACAATGCCATGCTTTGTGCAATACTCATGAATTTTTGTGATACTTGTTTCAGTATAATTGAATGCTTTATGTAATTTTGTTTATTTGTGTGCGGTGGATGTAATTTTGTGCAATACTCATGTATTTTTGTGATACTTGTTTCAGTATAATTGAATGCTTTATGTAATTTTGTTTATTTGTGTGCGATGGATGTAATTTTGAAAAGCTTTGTATTTATAGCTTATGATTAAAAGAATACCCCGGTGGCATGGACTTTTTTATTGTGGTGTTGTTGATAAAGTGAAGACAATTAAGCTGCATATATTCCTTATGATGGTACAAGTAGGACACAAGTCCATTATGTGGAACTGCAGGACACATCCTGTATTTACTGCAGCCAAATCTACAATTACAGACTTTACGGCGGTCAGTTAACCTACTCACTTTTCCTTAGCAGATCTAAGCGGTTGACCAGTACCAAATCTTCATTCTTTAATGAAAGTAACTACTGTCCTTCTTGAAGCAGAGGTAGCGAGAGAATGGCCGTAGAAATTATTTTATTACCAATCCCACAAAAGTTATGTGGCCGGGCCGGGGCTCGAACTCGCGAACACCCGGATACACAGTCCAGCTCTCTACCAACTAAGCTAGCTGGGCCCAGTTTGTATTCAGGTTGCAGTTGTCAAAAGAAAAAAGTCATACAAATGATATATACATTAAATTAATATATCTGTGATAAAACCCCACTCACCAAATCAAATAAAACTAATTTTCTGGGTCCATGAAAATGTACTCAATGTTGGGCTATTTTCTACACATTTAGTACAAAGTAAATGTGTAAAAAATTGACCTGTTAAATGTTGTAAAAATAGGTAGGTGGACTTTTTCTAAAGTAGCATGTAAACAGAGTTTGTATGGTTTACTTCTAACCGTAGGGTTGGTGTGGAGTTTCTTGTTCAATTTTGTCTATTTTGACACACTACTCGTGTGACAATTAATACTGTTATGCAGCCAGGTTTAAATTATGAATGTGAACGTTAAAATCGTAAATTAAAGCAATACGTCGTCATATAAAGTTAATTAATTGTTTATTTGGAGTTTTAATGGCAGTTTATGTAAAAATGCATCAGCAGCTGATCGATGTTTACTTTACAGCGAGAAAACGGAACCCCCCTTACCTCAAAATCTCGCGTTATCTCGCCAGTCTCGTTACGCGTGATTTGACAATGTCGAAATCGTGAATATTTTGGGGGATTAAAATTTACATTATATCTGCATAAGCGGTTAAAATAAAGTTATATGCATATCTTCATCATGCACTCTATAACTGAACATAGTTATGAATAATTTTACTCATTGCATGTCATGAACTTAATGTAATATTTATTCACATAATGAAATCATTATTTTATTTATCCTGCATCAGCTGCACTCTCTATAAATAGCAATTACAATGATCCAATTTTGTGAAAATTATTGCGCTCTGAAACCTTTCGGAGCCATACGTAGATATTCGGCGAAGATTGGTATGAAATGGTCTATCCCAGCGTTTTCTACACACTCGAGATGACGGATGCATCATTCTAAAAATAGCGTGTGGTAGAGCTATGCTAATATACATTCATCAATTAGCGTCCGGAGAATCATAAACCCGAGAATTTCAATAAATGGGGAATTCGTATTTATAAACTTAATGTGCATGTTAATTTATATTTGAATTGCGGTTGCGTTTTGTTAAGATTTATTTATAATTGCACCTTGCTATTAACTTCTCCAGTAGATGTTATTCAATTAAAACAAATATTGAACATCTTTCTATAAATAAAATGTGGTGAAAGAAGTCTCGTAAAACGTCGAAATGTTACTTTTACTTCATTTGCGTAGCATGAATACAATATTTGCATAACTTATGATACGTATAGTATATCATTTAACATAATTAAACTATGTATACTCGTCTGATATATAATAATTTTCCTTCGTTTCCGCAATTATTTTCTAACAATGCTACTTTGTTAAATTTGCCTAACAAATTCATGTAACAATTATAGTAATGTAAATTACTAGCATTTAGGTTATTCATTTATCACCGGTAAAAACATGGAAGGTATGATCGGTTTATTCACGGTAAACATCTTAATAATGTTTGAGTTTATCTCCAATTAATTTTGGGTCCGATAAGGTTTCTTATAGTGTCCGAAAGAAGTCTTCTTAGTGGGGACCAAACAAGCTGGGGTCCGAGAAGTCTCGTAAACGATCATCAAGTGTCTCTATTGTATTATGTTTCGGGTAAAAACAATGACATCTCAATATTAATTTCAACGTCGATTGTATTTTTAAAAGACATTTCTTGTTTGGATTGTGTACTATCTTGACAAGTGTATCGGGTAGTATAACTGTAAATAAGCTTCTTTCTACCTTTTGAGTTGATAGATTTTACGCTGCATTTAATGGTGTAACCAGGGTTTTAACATTTCTACGCACACACAAATATAAAAATTATTAGGAAGGAAATTGTGCATTCTGGATCATTCTACCTACCTGTTGTACCAGTTGTAGATTGGGTATTTCACTAAGCCCTAAGTGCCTTATATGCCGCCTTGTCTTCGTCTTAACATAATTATTTTAGTTTGATTGCATATAAAAACTGTAGGCTTATAGAGACACTCGAATCCGTTTCCTGGGAAGAACCAGTACTTGGTGTCTTGGTCCGTTTTGGACAGGTCATGATAATGCTACCTGAGTGGAGATCGAACCTGGCACCTCCCGCTCACAAGGCGGAAACCATATCCACTACACCTTTGGAGCATTTTGAGACACCTTTCTGGCTTTACAGGGCCGGATCTAGACTCGACGGTCCTAAGATGGGGCACGAGCCAGAGGGGAAGGCCCCCGATGGGGGAGTCCTATTTATTTGTTAGTGTGTTCTTCCATTTATTCATTCATTTTTTTTACTCATTCATTCCTTTAAAAGCTTATTCATTTACTCACTCATTCATTTACTCACCCATTCATTCACCCACTGATGAATCAATCCATTGATCTATCCAGAATCAACCCAAATCCATCCATCCGTCTATCCATCTAGCATGCACACAATTGGAAATACCAACCTAAATCAAACCTATATACAGTGTAGTTGTTCCGTTTATACCAGATACATTTTAAATACTCTTTGCTCTCTTTTTTTCCTTAAGACCATTATCTCCTGTCTCTACCTAAGAAAACGATGTAACTGATAAAACAGATGACTCATATGGAATAGTTATCAGCTGCCATGGTTGTCATACTCGCTTTTCACCAAGGTTTGCTTCCCAACCGGCGCATGTGAATAAAGTTGGCGGTGGAGTTAATCTATTGCGCACCCCTTCCACCCCCTCATCATTAGACAACACACAATGGCATAAAAACTTGCATCATCTTCATTTTGATGTCTCTCAAAAACTGAAATAGGATATGCTTTGGATCCACACATGATGACGATTTTTGGTGGGAAAACCCTCGTAAACTACAGAGACGCATGTAATAAATGCATCCAACGCTTGATATAATTATTTGATCCACTTTAATTAGTCTTCATAAAGCTTTGTTTAAGCGAATACAGTTCGGAGTTAGTTTCAATGATATAAGTTGAGAAATCACGATATCAAATTAATTACTTTTAGTTTAACTTATTCAAAACAGTTAAATGAAAATGGGGGCTATAGTGATTGTTACGAAAGATGTAGTACATGTACTAAAATTTACGCTACCACTATGCATATGAAATTGTGACGCCTCGATGTTTAAGACATAAGGCTTGAAATGCCGTTGTTTATAAACAGTAATGCATGCATATGCTGACAAGATTTAGATTACATTGCTTGCCATCAAACACAATTCAATATTGGTGCATAATATTGCAATACGTTTATGCGGGTAGATAGTTCTACAGTCTTTGAAATAACCACATGCACGAAGCCCGGGATAAATGTAATCATTTCAGGCATGTTCAAGTTCTAACTTGTCTGCCCGACATTGCAAGTGAACATTGTTGAAACTGTTATGCAAAAATGACCTGGTGGTCCTTTTCAATGAAGATGCAAGTGACGAAGAACAAGAAAATAAGCATTATTTAATTATCTTTCCATCGATCAGTTAATCAATTATCGTGAGAATAAAAATGAAACAAGTTCAGGAAAGTTAAAATATATTTGAAAGTGTTTAGAATCTTCCAAATTGTAGAATCTTCAGAATTGGCAAGTGCCTTTGAAAAACTAATGTAAAGACTGAAAATGGCGAAGTTTGATAATCGCCCCAGGAGTTACGGCCATTGAATTATCTAGGATTTGCCTTTTTAGCTCACTAGAACACAAAGTTCTTGTCGTGAGGCCAACCTTAATTTTTTTTTTGTTTTGCATTGCCTACCCAAGGTTGCTGGTAATGGGTAGGTAGGTAGGTAGGCTTTTTGGGAGAAAAAAATAATGTAAATTTATGAATGATTCATTTAGCGTCAAAATATAACATATAACACAGGCATTGCTTTTAATAATGAAATCAAGTGTCTGTTGATATAACGAGAGCTTGCTAGCAATCATCTCTAATAGATAAAACATTATTAGAATTGCATTTGATATGGCCAATTATAAGCAAGGGTTTAGCTGATACAGTTAATTTATTTACCCAATGGAAACGACCTAAATGAAAGAAGAGTGAGCTTTTATTTAACCCAAAGGAAAAATTGAATATTCAGAATAAAAAAAACTGGTTTGATTTAACAAAGAAAAACACTTTTGAGTAGGGACCTTTTCGTCAGGTAGGTAGGCAATAGCAAACTAAGTTAATGTTAATTTTGGCTCGAGCTTTTATCTGTCCGTCGTCAACTTTTCAATAACAACATCCCTAAACCACTTGGCATATTTTAAAAAAGCTTCTCAGAAATGATCCTTGGGTGACCCTCTTTCAAAACGTTCAGGTCCGCTGCTTATTTAGGTCACCAGAGCTAAAAATAGATTTAAAAAGTGAAAACGTTAACAATCTTTTTCACTGAAGCCGCAAGGCTCAGGGCTTTCATATTTGATATTCTCTAGAGGTCCTGTACAATGTTTGTTCAAATTATTCCCCTGAGGTTAAAACTGGCCAAAAATGACTAAAATTTTTCTAAAACAGCAGAGTGTAACATCCTGTAGTGGTCCTCTACAAATATTGTAAAATTATGCCCCAGGGGTAAAGTGGCTACGCCCTGGGAGCCAGATGATTTATATAGACTCATACGCCAAGTCGACTTTAAAAATCTCATCCTCTGAAACAACAAGGCCCAGAGGTTTCGTATGTAACATTGTATAGTGGTCCTCTAAACAGATTGTTCAAATTATGTCCCTGTGGTCAAACATGGCCATGCCCGGGTGTCACATGGTTGATACACACTTAAATAGCGCAATGACTTTAAATATCTTCCCCTCTGAAACCGCAAGGCCCAGAGGTTTTGTATTTGGTAACATTGTATAGTGGTCCTCGACAAAGATTGTTCAAATTATGCCCCAGGGGTAAAATGTGTCCACGCCTGGGGGTCACATGGTTTATACAGACTTAAATAGCAGAATGACTTTTAACATCTTCTCCTTTGAAACTGCTAGGCCCAGAGGTTTCTTATGTAGTACATTACATCCAATAGTGGTCCACAACAAAGATTGTTCAAATTATGCCCCTGGGGAAAATTGGCCACGCCCTGGAGGTCATATGGTTTCAATATTAGAATTATATTGCAAGTGGACTTAAACAATCTTCTTCTCTGAAACCGCAAGACCAAAAATTTTCATATTTGGCATGAAACATTGTGTATTGGTCCTCTAAAAAGATTGTTCAAATTATGCCACTGTGGTTAAACATGGCCACGCCCCCGGGGTCACATGGTTGATATACACTTAAATACCAAAATAACTTTAAATATCTTCTCCTCTGAAACTGCAAGGCCCAGAGGTATCGTACTTGGTATGTAACATCGTATAGTGGTCCTCAACAAAGAACAAAGAGTGTTCAAATTATGCTCGCACGGTTTCTGTAGACTTATATAGCAAGTGGACTATGCCCCTGGGGTCAGACATGGCCACGCCCCAGAGGTCACATGGTTAATATACAGTTAACTAGCCGAATGACTTTAAAAAAACTCTCCTCTGCAACCGCAAAGGCCAGAGGCTTCATATATGGTATATAACATTGTATAGGTGTCCTCTACAAAGATTGTTCAAATTATGCCCCTGGGGTAAAAAGTGGCCACGCCCTGGGGGTCACATGGTTTATTTAGAATTAAATAGCAAAATGACTTTAAAAATCTCCTCCTGAAACTGCAAGGCCCAGATTTTCATACTCAGGTGAGCGCCTTTGGGTTTTTTAGCCTTCATGTTAGCTATTTTAACCTAGAGGGGGCATAATTGTTTTACAAACAGCTCTTTTTGTTTTAGTCTACTGTTTTATTACAACTTTAAGTGAACTACTATAGCCTCAGAAAATAGTATGTTTGCCATTGATTTTGAAAGTGGGAGGATGTGTTACTTTATTTCTGCCGAAGTAATGGCTACCTCATAGATATGCACATATTTTAAAGTCCTTGATTACTATTTACTGGAAGCACAGACATATGCAGGGTCCTCACTGTTTCTTGAAAGAAGCCACCCACAGCCCTAAGAGGGGAAATATTCATGTCATTTTCTTTGGATGTGGTATTTATTTGCCCTCCTCTGACTCGAAGCTGCAACCGTCTTGATCAGAACAGACGGGCGCCTTCACCACTCAGCCATCCATACTTATAAATATAGAAGCCAATTTTAACGCTGTGTCAGTTATACACGAGTTTTCCAAAATGCCAAGGAAAAGCGTTACAAAAGCTATATAATTTTATCAATTTCAAAAGATTATGTTTCTTAAATGTCACAATATTTCCAACCTATTTCTTGCTCAGGAGTGTTATTTTGCCTGTATACTTATAGTGTATTTTTCTTTTTGAGATCTCTGTCAACAATTTGTAACATGTCCCTGTAAGTTTTTTGGTTAGGTCCACTTTTCTTAAAAATTATTGGACCTGTAGACGGCTTTCAAACTTTGTAATTTTCAGCATGAGGAGATGTATGTGTAGGACAAGTACCACAACAATGTCTTTGATTTTGATTAACGATCATGTCATATCATTGCGAATGATGTTATTTGTAAATTAAAACAAATAAATAAGGTAAATGTACATGCCCCTCCAAGGAAGTCTTTTGCTGATGTCATTCAGGTGGTATTATTATTGGTATTGTTGTTTTATTTGTATCTGTACATCATTGAACAATATACATAGAAATACAGTAAAGTATATTACAGATGAGCCGTATGTTGTACTTTTTTGTTAAAAGTATATCAAACATGTTGAGACCAATGTTGTCATCAAATACTTATTTGCAATGCGTTGACAGCATTAGCTACTTAAAGGGACTATGACATCGAAAAGGGCCGCAAGGGGGCAATTTCTTCAAAAAATCTGAAATCTACATATTAATACTGGCATATAACGGTTAAAACAGGGTATATATGATGGGGAAAGAGTATACGCCTTCAGAAATAAGAATTAATTTATGATATGGGTGGGTTGTGTTTGTTTAGCCCTTTTCCTGTTTACATCTTGACTTCAGAGTTGTAAGCATTTTGTATAACCATAGTTTACCAACGACACCTGACCAAGCATGATAGCGCAGTTGGTTAAAGCGCTTTCTATTGTCATTTCTTCGCATGGCTCCTAAGACGTGAGTTTGAGACCCTCTTTGGGTTTTAATTTTTTCAGGCTTTTTTGGTAATTTTTTTTATCAAATATCTTATTGTGTATTGTATTTTTTTTATTTATTTATTGTGTATATCTTAGTTAAGCGCATATCTATCAAATAATATAATTTATAGTGCAATAGGAAGCCAATTTTTCGTTGACATAGTTCCTTTAAACAGTAAAATAAACATACCTCAGCCAATATTGAAGAAAATGTTGTGTTTCTTAGTTACTGATAGAAACATTACTTATAATATTTACAAATGTATAGTCCAATCCATTTTTCCGGGCATGTATTTCAGTCTTTTTACCGGGCATGTATTCTATGTAGTACTTGCACTTATAAAAGCTTAAGTTTATTTGACTGGTGAAAAATAAATGCATATTATTTCAGAACCAGCCTGTGTGTCCTGTAAGCAACCCAGTACAACAGAAAGCTTGTCACCCGAAGATTACTAAGATGTTATTTATCATTGTACACATGTCATTGTGAGACTATTCAGAGCTTCTGAAGCTAATACATCCATCCAAGAAAAAGCTAATCTCCATACAATAAATTGTACTTCATGTGGGCAGTTAAAAAACAACATATTATACATTATAATTTCCTAATTATCTGTTGTCATTAATTATGTTACTGAAAATGACTCATTTTGGAATTGTGAGTACAGGAACGGGCCATTAACTCTTAATTAAGCATTTCCTTATACACAATTTTAGGCAGTAACCTGTTATTATCTGTAGGACTGTATGATGTCTCCCACCCACCCTATGGATGAAGATGTTTGGAGTTATGATTCTGGGCCATACGTGGGGACAAGAAGGTCTCCACTTCATCATAATGCAGTTCCTCATACTACAAGATGTCAACGTTTCTCAAGTAAAGCTGATGCTGTCAAAGGATGTTGAGGACAACCAAGGACCGGTACTTTTAATAACATGTGACATTGATGTTGTAAACTATTAATTTCATCAGCAAAGAAGTGTTTTTAGCTCAAAGAGTGCTCATGGTGAGCTTTTTTAAACGCCCGTGGTCCGTCGTCTGTCAGTGCGTGCGTGAGTGCGTCCGTCATCAACTTTTGATTTAAACATCTCCTCCTAAACCACTTAGCAGATTTTCACCAAACGTCTCAGGAATGATCCTTGGGTGGACTTCTTTCAAAGTTGTTCAAATCTTTCCGGACCGCTGCATATGTAGGTCATCAGAGCTAAACATAGGTTTAAAGAGTTAAAACTTTAAAAATCTTCTCCTATTAATCCGCATGGCTTAGAGCTTTCACTTTTGGAATGTGACATCCTCTAGAGGTCCTCTACAAAGATTGTTGAAATTATACCCCTTGGGGTCAACACGGGCCACGCCCCCGGGGTCACATGGTTGATATGGAATATATTGCAAAATGAATTCAAAAATCCTCTAAAACCGCAATGCCCAGATGTTTCATATTTGGTATATAACATTATATAGTGGTCCTCTACAAACATGGTTCAAAATATGCCCCTGGGGTCAAAACGGGCCACGCCCCAGGGTCACATGGTTTTTATAGACTAAAATAGCAAATTGACTTCAAAAATCTTCTCCTACTGAAGGGATTGACCTCAAATATCATACATGAATAGATGTTTGTTAGGTGGAATGCAGTGCACAAGAATTATAACTACCTAAATTATTAACAGAGTCCCCTTTTTCATTTTTTGTTATCCCGCCATTTTCTAAAAAAAATACTGAACCCCTGAATTCAATATCCTTGTAAAAAAGCGGCATGCGGGAGAGGGGGTTGGGGCTATTATTTTGCATCAGTATGTGTATTAGTTCGTAAGGTCTATTCCTGCCACTGGATTTCATGTGAAGAGGTTCCATAGTGTTGGACAGCTAGATGTTTATATAATTTCACATGTTGCTCGTGAGAAAATATGCCATTAATGAGGTTGCCACAGCAAGACATACGCCATCATTCCCTAGAAATACATGCTGTACAACATTTATGCAATGCAAGTCTTTCATTGATCATTTTCATAGTCAGTAATTGTGGTGATACATGTATATGAGGGTTTAACATTAATTTCCTTTCATGTCTGAACTAAGAAGCTTAACTTATTTAGGCTCTAATACCCATCAAATCAAATACATGTATATGTATTGGCTTCCTATAAAGATACATGTACTGCTATTTAACTCACAAAAGTCCAAAAACGGTTGAATTAAGGCTAATTGTAACTATTGATATGCCTATATATTAAGGACGGCATCAATATTCAAATATTCGCTTTTTCATTTAATAGTTGTACCTGACAAGGAGGTGAAGGAGAAAACAACATAATAGGTTTTATGTCCAGATCACTCGGTAATTGTTATACTTATAATTGAAAAACGGGACCTATTATGGGAACGATTCTGGCAGTATCTTTGTGACAATGGCACTCTTGTTTTGGTTTTGAGATTTCATAAATACAACAACACAAATATTTTATGATAACTTATCTTTTCATACTATTCTTTAATAAAACTGTAATGCATACATGTTCCATTATCTTTTGAAGACTATTCTTAATACAATTGTAATGCATACATGTTTTATGTGCAAAGCCACAACTGGAAAATAATTATTATGTTGTGATATACCTTCACTACCAATAATAAGTGCTTTTGGGCTCACCTGAGCACAAAGTGCTCAACGGTGCGGTATTGTGGTCAGTCACCATCTGGCGCCCGTCTTCAACAATTTACACCTTCTTCTCTGTAACCGAATGGTGGATTTTTACAAAACCAGGCAGGAATGTTCCTGGGATGGTCCTTTTACCCAATGCCTTCAATTCAAACGAATTCCTTCTAATTTTGATCTGTTAAAAAAGCATGGCTGCCAGATGGTGGGGCAGTTTTCCCTTGTATGGTTATATAGGCAATTTTACAATCTTTTGATCAAAAACCACTTGCTGCATTTTAAGGTAGAAAGCCGCTAATGGGACTTCTTTCAGACCTTGACTTTCTTATTATCTTTGATCATTCTTGCTTATTAGTGTTGTCGTTATTGTTATTGTAATTATTATTATTATTATTATTATTATTATTATTCCCCCACAAACGTTTAGGGGGGCAAATAGGAGTGAGCTTGTCGGTCTATCGGTTTGTCGGTCCTTCGGTCTGTCGATCTGCCGGTCAGTTTTTTGGTTTTCGGATGATAACTCAAGAAGGGCTTGACATATTCAAATAATGTTTGGTACACATGTGTAACATCATAAAATACAAATGACATTTCGTCTCACCTCTATACTGCGAACTGATAACTATCCATATTTGGCTAAATGGTACATACACTGAGATAAAGTCCGCGGATGAATGAAATAATTTCCAAACAAGGACAATTTCCGTATATTCTTATTAAAACCATGTTTGACCATGATAACTATGTTATCATTATTAACTTCAAACACTCAAAGCATTGTTTTTATATCTGTTCGTGCAATAAAATGCGTTTTACTTGCGTTGTCATGCAGTTTTATACTCTAACTTTCGTACACTATGTACAAGTGAGCACACAGAGATAAACACTTTATTATTGAAAACAACGGCAGATCATATTCTCAAATTGAATTAAACGATGCACAGATTGAGTTACTCGCACCAAGTTACGTCCTACAAGACTGTATGACGAATTTGCTAATATTTAAGAGATGCGTCTCACGCTCCAGTTAGCGCCATATGAATATAGTGCTTACCCATCATGGACAGCGCGGAATCACACAGGTTAGTTGCGAGAAGCGACACATGGTGGACACAATGATACATGTCAAGTTCGACTTTGGTTACAAACCACTAAATTTTGACAGAGTTACGGAACCTTTTCGACTTAAAATCCCTAAAAACATGGTTTCCGGACAATAACTCAAGAATGGCTTGACATATTGAAATAATTTTTGGTATACATGTGAAGCATCATAAAATACGGGTTAAGTTCGACTTTGGTTACAAACCACTAAATTTTGACAGAGGGGTGGCGGCGTCAACTTTTGGTTTCCGCTCTCTAACTCGAGAACGAATTAAGCTATTGTAATGAAACTTCATACATAGATACGTTATATCGAGACCTCGCTTGAGATTGCATAAAAAGTCAAGGTCAAGGTCATCGTTACTAAAAATGCAAAAACGGTTTCCGATCAATAACTTTAGAATGCATTGAGATAATTTAATTAAACTTCAAACATAGATACCTTATATCGAGACCTCGTTTGGGAATGCATATTTTGTGGGTGGGATCAAGGTCACCATTACTAAAAATTGAAAACAACGGGTTTCGCTCAATAAATTGACAATGCATTGAGATATTTTAATGAAACTTCATATGTAGATACCTCATATTGAGACCTTGCTTGGGATTGCATATGGGGTGGATGGGGTGAAGGTTACTATTACTAAAACTAGACAAAATGTTTTCACTCTATACCTAGAGAACGAATTGAGATATTTTAATGAAAATTCACATGTAGATACCTCATATCTAGACCTCTTTTGTGCTTGCATATGGAGTGGGTGGGGTCAAGGTCATCTTTACTGAAAATAAAAAAACGGTTTGCACTCAATAACTGAAGAACTTATTTAGGTATTGTAATGAAACTTCATACGTAGATACCTAATAGTGAGACCTCGCTTTGGATTGCAAGGTCAAGGTTGTGCACCATTTCCTAGCAACAGGTGTATGCATTTCCTTGCACCCAGAACTTTCTTTCAATATTGTGCTGACTTATGCATTTCATTAGACAAATTATTTGGTTTTCGTGAAATTTCCACATTTCTTGTTAAATTATGTTTGGTACACATGTGTAACATAATAAAATACAGATCAAGTTCAACTTCAGTTATAAACTACTAAATGTTGACAGAGTTATGGCTCCTATTAAAATTATTTTTTTCCAAATACACTGTTAAACATTCACCACTTAAAGCATTCTCTCTCTGTCTATTTCTTTCAAAAGGATGCCATAGTTGTGTGACAAGGCCATTATTTGGGGGTATATCCGTCACTCATGTGACAATTTTAGTTATTATTATTATTAGTAGTAGTAGTAGAAGTAGTAGTAGTAGTAGCAATAGTAGTAGTAGTAGTAGTAGTAGTAGTAGTAGTAGTAGTAGTAGTAGTAGTAGTAGTTGTTGTTGTTGTTGTAGAAGAAGTAATAGTAGTAGAAGTAGTAGTCGCAGTAGTGGTAGATGTAGTAGTATATATTCATTTTTTTATAGAAATATTATTTCATTATGTAGATCCGCCAAGTTTTCCTATGTGCAGCATTAAGAACACAAGTGCTATTGAGTATGAGATACGAGCAATGAAAGACGAACCTTTTACAAAATGTCATGTCAGAGCAAGAGCAATCCGTCGCCATCTTCATACACTTGGACACTTCCAAAAGGAGAGAATGTTAGCGGCTACCTGTTCCCAACTTCAGCTCTACAGTCCATTGGAGAGAACATCTACTCTTTTCGAGTAGGAAACATTATGCATGCATCATTTCACCAAATTGTTAAGGACCCGTTGAGCAACTATTTACGTTAGATATTTAAGTATGTATTGTTGTTTCGGAAACACAGTAGTCTGAGGAAAATTATGTATAAAAACAATGTTTGTAATGAGAAAGTTCATATGTGGAAGATAGTCTAATTTTTTATACACACATGATAAATTTAGGCTACCCAAGTAGGCCAGAGATTTCAAGCAATGGTCGGGAGGTCCCTGACACGATGGCTGTGATTCAAAATGAAACGGTTGAGCCGACATGCAATAACGAGGGAAATCCCCTACCGACAGTTTCATGGATATCACCTCCAAAGTCATTTTCGGAAAGCACGTCTGTTATGGCAATACCCAATGTTTAAATTAGCGATGGTGGTCGTACAGATATTATAGACATAAGTACATTATGCAAATCGCAAAGTACTTTGCCACCTACAAACGGACAAGAAATTAAGCCTATTAAAACATCTAATGTATCGCTCGATATTTTAGGTAAATATCAATCTGTACAACTGCAATCGTATATGTCATTTAAGAAATACATTTACTTATAGCTTATATAAATAGTTTAACATGTATTGTAATTTTTTACAATTATACAAAATCCGAAAGTGCCGAAACGCCATGTATGTAATAATGTAATAATGAATCGTTTTATGCAAACAAACAGGTTCCCAAGAAGTTCACCCTTCGCTCCGTCACAAATGTTTCCACGACTTTACACGGAACGGTGATGTTAACGTTTACAAGCATCGCATATCCTCCTCCACAGAGATCTGCACATGCATGGTACAAACTCAATGGCTGTACGTGAGAGAACATTTCTGAGGAAAGGTCTTCACACTTTACTGATGGGTTTCAGACAAATGTCTCAATACCAAGTCTACAAGCCGATGATTTTGGGAGATACAGGATCACTGTTTATAATTAAAACGGGCATACCGAAGAAGAATACACACTTCGAGCGCATATTAAACCGATATACTACCATATTAAGCATCATCTATATCATATAGCACCGGCATAGACTACGCGCTAATAAATTAAAGTATGTTTTATATTTCCAAAAATGTGTTCTCTCTATCGGCCAGAAATGCCTAAAGTCTTTCGTGATCGGAACGTTCCGGATACAGCCGTTTCTACTGAAGTTTTGGCGCAAGATTCGATCTGTTACCATCAAAGAAAACACGCCGTGGTCGGTCCGTTGCAGGTTGGGTTCACATTGTCCCTTGTATTTGCATTTGGCTGTGATTGCATAATACTTACATGAATGGTTTGTCGACATCATATTTTCACTGACTTGCTAACACAAATACAAATCAATAGGGCAGTAGTGGGGTAAATTGATCAGTGAGCACATTAAGCTCCTTTAATGGTTCACTATTAAAAACTGACTGTAATTAAATTCATTTTTATGCAGTGCTGGAGGCGGTCGAACCGGGGCTTTTATAGCTCTTGACTACCTGTACGACCAATGGACGACCGAAAAACAGAACAACTTGTTCGATGCAATTCTAGGTCTCAGAGAGCAGGTGGTCAACATGGTGAAACACAGGTTGTCATGCACGTCTATGTAGCTTAAATTAAAGTATAATTTACTTCTCAAACGTTTATAACGACCGCTGAAAGCCCTCAATAACCGCGATTATTATCTCAGGATACATGCTGCTTTAAATACCTGAATGTTTATATATAGTGAGATCAATAAATGTTTAGACGGCCGTACACTGTAATTATATGCTTTATCAACCAATTAAATGTTAATGCATTCAGTATCTCAATAAAGTGTTGTGTCGGGCTCTGTGTCCTATAGGAGATGTTTTCTCAAAACAGAGTTATATTGATCTTAGGCATTTGGCAGAAGCTTTGAATGAGCATTACCGGGTAGGTATTGTCATACCGGGTAGGTATTGTCATACCGGGTAGGTATTGTCATACACAATAATTCAAATATTGAAATTCCTGCTGTTATTATATACTTCTCATGCAACAAGTTCTTTTTTTGCTGTTTATGTAGTTGCACGACAACATTGCTTTGGCCTCGATTATAATTTGAAGCGCGGCTTCTTAAACCTATTCCAAATATTACGGAATAAAGTCCCAAATGCAAATCAGTTTATATTTACATATATACATGCAAAACAAACAGTTTACATACATTGAACTGCAATGCTTCACATATTAATGTATACGCAATTAGGTATTATGTGAGCTACAGACTGTTCATGATTATATAATATATATTTTATAGTGTAAACGTTGTTTTAGGAGATGGAGAAATCTTATATTATCGACTATGAAAATGTTGATTCAGATACTGAATATACCAAAGATGTAGACGTTGAAAAGCCTGAAAATAGGCGGAAGAACATTGATTCCACTTTAATCACTAGTTATGATTATTGTTGGGATAAAGAGCCGAGTTGAGTTTCACATAACATAAATTAAATAAGAATTATTATATTTTGAAATTGTATTTGTATAAAAGCAACTTATACTTGCCCAGATTTTATTGGCTTTTTAAGATTGTAAAATCTAATTTATAATTGTGTATACACCTAGATGAAATTATCCACTATGTTCGTTGTAAACTTGTAATAAAGAATTATATATCGAGGGTTGAGCGTGAAGCTATTGTATATGATGCATAAATGTTAAGCAAATACTATAGTGTCATAATCAACCCTCGAAATGATTGTACACTCAAGATGTAATTATTGTCAAATTTGGAGTTCGCTTTAAGCTTGCAATAATGTATTTATTAAACGATTTTACATAATACTTTATTTAAGTTAGTGATATTTACTCCTGAAATTAGCATGCCTGTACATAAATCAAATTTATTTGACAAATTGAAAAATTTAGTCATGAAAGTTTTAAATTCTGCCGTATGACTCACTATTACGATTGCATAATTGTCCAATTTACGAATAGATACATTTTTTGAGATAAATAAACACTTTACGAAAGGGTTGCAGATTTGGACGCACACACAAAGGTATATAAATCAACGATTGCAAGTTACCAAAATAAAAACCGTAGTTAGGAAGTTTATGCGGGTTATACATAGAAAGGATTGTGATGTATTTACCACACTACTACGTGTCAATTTCGTCTTTACAATAGCGACATGTTATTTTAAACTATCATCAAGGCCAATCCCAATGTCTTGTTTCAACCAGTATCTCTTTTGTTAATTATTCGGGTTTAATTTTCAATAAGATAATTGCTTCAAAATACATTTAAACAGGTATAACGAACTTAAAATTTATACATGCAAATATATATTCGTTTCAAGTATAAACTATTTGAAAGCAGCATTGCAGTCCATATCCGTCAAATGTGTTCCTTGGGTTAAATATATGTACAGGATTGGACCTCGGTAAACATTGGGTAGTTCTGCTAAAGGACAGACTTGTATGTTTGCCATACAATTCCACTGATTCCGTTGATTGGAAACATTTATTATAAATACAAGGCCTTAATGATACCTTAGGTAAGGTTTGAGATAATGAAATAGGCAGGACAGTGGCAAATATTCAGAGAGGCAGATTGTTACAAAGGTAGATTGTGGTAAAGAAGGTAGGAAGATAGCGGTAAAGAAGACAGGTAGATAGTGATAAAGAAGATAGGTATATAGTGGTAAAAAAGATAAGTAGATAGTAGTAATGAAGATAGGTAAAGAAAATAATAATGTGGATAGGGGTAAAGAATACATGTAGATAGGGGTTAAGAAGATAAATAGATAAAGAATATATGTAGATAGGGTTAAAGAAGATATTTAGACATGGGGGAAGATGATAAATATATAGAGGTAACGAAGATATATAGATAGGGGTAAATAAGATAGATATATAGTGGTGGTAAAAAAGGCAGGTAGATAGGGGTAAAGAAGATATGTAAATAGGGGTAACGACGATATGTAAATAGGGGTAAAGAATATCGGATAAACATTTAATATAAATACAAGGCATTAATAATAACTTAGGTATGGTGTGAGATAATGAAATAGGTAGGAAAGTAGGCAATTATTCAGGCAGGTAGATTGTTACAAAGGTATAGAAGATATGTAAATAGTAGGGATGGGACCGAATATTGAAATCAATATTCGAATATTCGTTTTAGGTATTCGAATATATTTGAATATTCGTTTTGTAAATACTACTAAATACTAATATATACGGCACCCTGTCCGAATATTTACCTATCCGAAATATGTATACTACGTGTACGTAGTTGTTTTACCGTATTTCAGTGGTAAATGAGAGATATAACTTTGTGAGTGTTAGGCAAATATAAAGAAATATAAGATATTGTTAAATGTATAGTTAATTAATTTGTTAATCGTTTTTTCCGAACCATGAAGCTTGTATCAGCTGTGCAGATTACACTTTGCCTGGGTTTGTCTAATGACCGCATACAGTACTTCCAAGCACGTGATGGTGGCATTGTTTAATAATAAAGACTCTTGTATAATATACGGTGTTGATATAATGGAGAATAATTTACAAGTGACGTATACTAAGATTGACCAGATCATGCTAATTTTGTTAAGGAAATTAATTGGTTGATAATGGATTCATTTTGATTGGTTTACTTAGAAAGTAATTGTAATTTACTGTAAACAAGTTAACCGTATAGATGTCACTTAAGGATAATAAACAACAATGTACGCCTTTTGAAACCGTTATCACAATATGGCCCAGTTTTGTTATGTGGATACAATGCGTCATACAAACCTCCTCTTACAAACCGTTAACTCGCGGCCCTTGTACAGACGTGATCCCCCTCCCCCCTGTCAATTATCAATTGTCGTTAATTGGATATGTTCAGCATGTGTTGTAAAAACGTTACACTGCCCCCGCCCACCCGCTAGGAAGGAAATACGACTCGAATTCATGTTAACTTTGCAATCAAACTGGAAAAAAGAACATGATTTTTTAAAGAAATTGTGTTCTTTTAATAAATGAGAAATCGAATATTCGTATTCGTTTTTTTATATTCGAATATTATCCAATATTCGAATATTCGAATATTCGAGTATTCGGTCCCATCCCTAGTAAATAGGGAAAAATAAGATCGATAGATAGTGGTGGTAAAGAAGGTAGGTAGATAGGGGTAAATAAGATATGTATATATGGGTAAAGAAGATATGTAAATAGGGGTAGAAAAGATATGTAAATAGGGGTAAAGAAATATAGGTAGATAGGGGTAAAGAAAATATGTAGATATGGGAAAGAAGATAGGTAGATAATGGTGGTAAAGAAGGTAGGTAGATAGTGATAAAGAAGATATAAAGATAGGGATAATGAAGATGAATAGATAGTGGTACATAATATAGGTAGATAGTGGTAAAGAAGATATGTAGACATTGGTAAAGAAGACAGGTAGATAGTTGTAAATAATAAAGGCAGATACTGGTAAAGACGATAAGTTGATAGTGGTAAAAGTATATGAGGCAGAGATGTAGGTAAAAGTGGAGTTAGAGATGTAGTTAGAAGGACGTTAGTTAGGTAAGTACATAGGTAATGTGTAGGCAGAGAGCTCAATACTGTTGTAAGTAAAGAGGTAGGTAGATGGGTAGTTAAGAGTAGTAAGTAGATAGGTAGGTAGATGTGTAGGTAAGAAGTAGGTAGAGATCTAAGTAGTATAATAGATACCGAATGTGTAGTATAAACGTATATGTACGTAGAGAGCAGCGAAGTAGGAAGGTTGAACTGTAGGTAGAATGGTATGCCTTATGGTATAAAGTTGTAGATAGCTAGGTAGATAGAAAGTAAGGTAGAGAGGTATACAAAGATGTAGATACTGAGATAGAGATATAGGTATATAGTTCTGCAGATAGTCAGGTTAATAGGCATGTAGTTAGGTGGCTTTTTACGGGTTATGTCTTGCATCTGTTTCTTTCAAAGCTTTCTCGAACCTGACAAGGTAATTTTAACCCTGTCTACGGAAGCAAGATCAGAAATTGATTTTGTTTGTTTGCTACACGACCACAATGTGACAACAGTTTTTTATGTATCGAGCAGATATTATATAATATGCGAGTTAAATTCTGGTTTATTCTTATCGAAAATTGTATCAACGCGTATAAATCGGTATACAGTTATGACCTTCACATGGAGCTTCATAAGATAAGTGATAACAATAAATTATGTGTGTTGAAATCCAAACGAAGTAGATGACACTCAAACTGAAGACAGACGGCACTACACAATTACATAACTATATGTTTTATACACATTTCTAATAGTTAAAGAAACATTTGCTGTTCACAAAGTGAATACCGATAAGCATTAAAGCGACATAATTTTAACCGTTATTTTCTACCCAAATGTTATTCAACCGTTATTTTCTACCCAAATGTGAAGCTGCGGTATTTTATGAAAAAATATGCTTCACTATAATGGTGCGCAATATAATGTTACGATATATTAAGGTAAGTACCGTGCTTGGTCCATTACAAGCCACACTTCTGTCTAGCAAATGTAGAGGCCATTATGTAGAGAAAATTGTCAGATACACACATAATAGGTAATAATTTACTTCATATTGTAACGAACCACCGCATACCGATGTATCGTTCTCTTCGAAGTTCGGTAAATCCGTTCAAAACGCTGTGTGTTGAGTATGTTCTTTCCATATATTTAATAAGACAACGAGACGTGTGGCAGTTAAACACGGAATCTATTAGTTCACCAAAGATTTAATTATTTAAACACTAGTTCATGTACATGTATAGGAAACTGTAACTGGATGGACACTTTCGTATTTGTATGTAATACAAGGCCTACTTACGTTTGCCCACAATGGTCGTATGATGGAAGTTTAGATTTTGTTTTAACTATTTCAAATGACGAGACACTAAGATGGAAGTTGTGCTGTCAAATTCAAATTCAAATATGCCCGCCCGTATATACTTGCACAAAAGTGACCACGTGACGTCAACTGAACAATGACCATGTGACAACTTGACAGCATCATAACATTCAGCCAATAGAATTCTGGCAGCTCTAAAATCATCCAATCAGAAACTGTTAGCCTGAGCTGTCCGAATTCAACATAATGCTGGCAAATAATGTGTCATAGCGGCCATGACTGGTCAGGTTTATGCATTATTTTTTAACCATGTTACATTACTTTATAAATATGGCTTGTTCCTATGCAACATGGACGGTGGAAACAGGAAATTACATACATGGTATTCTATTTGGTGCATTTTATAACTCATGTATTAAATGGAAAGGTTACGGAAAATAGTGTTAAAAGATGTAAACAATGGAGGTTCATGCAGCACAAGGTAAATATTAAGGGAAAGGCAAAATAATAATAATAATTATTATTATCAAAATTAGTATTAGTATTACTATTAGTATACAATACCAAACAAATGGAGAAAGCAATTTACGTAGGTCAAAAAGAAAACGGGTAAAAATCACTAAACTTGGTCATTACAATATATAACTACGTGTACATGTATATAAATGTGCTTCCAAAATTGCATATAAATGACGACATATTAAAACTACAGTAGCGAGATACAATTGTAAAAAACACCGTAAGTGGAATATCCTTTGTACTTGAATCACAATTCTAGAAATGACATGAAATGTATGCCACTATTTCTCCGCAACAACGTTTCGACGTCGGTGTCTTCCAATTTCTGAAGTGACCGAAGTATTCTCCTGTTTGCAAACCTGAGGATATGCTGAGTCTGTGCTCGATGTACAGGATTGTTCTAAAAATGGTCCAGTGGTGATACAATGCCAGTGAGTAAATGCTATTACATGTCGGATGTAAGTTTTCCTTACATGTTATCAACAATATATGACATCGAAAACAATTCTTCGTATGTCATCTGATATACAATGTACGTGACATACAAATATATTATGTATGTCGATGTGTTACATCAATTACATGTCTGATATAATTAGCCTTACATGTTATCAACAATCTATGACATCGAAGACAATCCTCCGTATTTCAATTAACATGTAATATGCAATGTACGTAACATACCAATGTATTATGTACGTTGATTTGTTCAACGTTGTGTCATAGCATTTAGGATATGTTTGTCAAAGTAAGCAATGCTATTCAATATAATAAATTATTACGTTGTTCACACTATAGTGATGGCTACATCCGCAGTGGTCTGTTCGCGGTCATGTGGTGCATTGTGGAGAGAATAAAACGCGACGGACACGTGGCTGTTGCAGAAATAGTACGAATGATCAGAAAGAGATAAAAGCAAATAATAACTAACGAGGTAAGTTAGTCTGGGCACAAACTTGTTATATGATAGCCCCCCGATTAATTATCAAATTAGTTCATGCTCTTTCTGGTGTAACATTTGGTCAAAACGTCAGTTAAACATAGAATGTAGTCTTAAATCAGTTGACGCTTCTTTCGAATGGTATTGATTTAAACCTTTTCACTTTGGCTTGAAAGAAGGACGTGACTTGTCCTATGCCACTGTAATCATAACGCACCTATATTAATATGGTTATAAGTTGTGATGTGTTTAGCTTATATTCTTCTTTTTGACACACGTTGCACATGCCATTGCCATTTGCTCATTTTTAATTCCGACCTTCTATTGTGTATTTGCCATGTTTAACACACGTCATGCGATAGGCAATAATAGATGCATGTATTACCAATTCATTCATTCAATTCATGACATTTTACCAATAATATAATACTATTTTAAATAAGCACTTTAAAGTAATTTACATTGTTTTCAAATCGATACAATCTCACAGTGGAGACATCTTAATGCATCCTTGTTTTAGTCACACCATACTATTTATGGACAACCTAGAATTTGACATGGTACTATTTTTGTTAATTAAATGGGGAAAAAAAAGCCGACGGCTGTAATTAGGATTGGTTTAAGGTTAATACATTTGCATATACTAGTCTTTTATCGAAACACATGTCCATTTTAATATTCAACAATTAAGCATGATATGTTGAACAATGACAAAGAGGGTTGAAAATCTGTTACAAAATAGTCGTGTGATTTAGTATATAAAACAATCGAGTTTGATTGGTGTTCATTTTGTTATCAACTAGATGAATACAACGTAACATTTATCTTGAATAATAATTAGATCTATCATTACCAAACCAAAGATTGTTTGGGGTTTTCACGATATTTATTATGGCTGGCATACCCAGTCGATGCAATGAATAATTATTCCTGTTAAAAGTTTAAGTTCCTACTTATTACTGTGTATGACTGTATAACATATTTAGATTGTGCAAGTAGTTTCGATTAATAATCTCGCCGCCTCTTTGCGATAACAAAATCTATAAATATAAACAGGTATTCTCGTCTAGTCATCTTATGCGTTGTCTTCAAGGACGTATCGATATTTTTTAAGGACAAATAATGGACTGACATATTGACAAATACTTTCCACGAAGGCTTACCTAATATGTTGAGATTTTAAATTCCGCATTTGTTTTTAAATTTGATTTCTAACTTAAAGCTGTTCGCAAATACAACATTCATACATGTACAGTGGCATATATTACATTGTTCGGGTGATAAGCTGAATAAAATGTATAAAATCGCGATGTCTCGTTTGAGTTATAATCGATCATATTATGTTTCAGATCCATATTTATAAATAATATGAGGCGAGTCGTGGGAAAACCAGGCTTAATGCATGTGTGTAAAGTGTCGTCCCGATTAGCCTTTGCAGTCCACACAGGCTAATCCAGGACGACTAATTGTCCTGTAAGTGGAGGTCATGTTGGTTTCGACTCGCTTTATTGTGATATTTAACAATTTACTGGTACATACCTTCCTGTATCTGCGTTATGTATTGTTATGAACAAGCATCAAATCACGCAAAAAATAATGCAGTTGTTACTTTAAAAAAAGAATTGCTTCGTTGACTATCTCTCACTGAATTCTTTTCGTGGAAGAGCGGTATTATCAATACCTGGTTTTACAATAATAAATCACACACACGAGAGTGTTCTGTTTATCTGCATGCTTATATAATCGATACCTGATTGCCCTCATAAGTCACAAGCTCAAGGCATGTTTATGACAGTTTCGATTAGTTGTTTACGCAACGCCTAGTATATCTACATCGAATAAACTCTATTTTTATACTGAAAACAAGGGGGGATGTAACCCAATTATAATCATTTAACATTGTTACATTGTCCTTCTTTACCCGGTTTACTATAATAAATGAAAAGCACACGATCCTCTAGTTAATTTGCACGGTCATATACATGTAATCAATACCTGATTTTACAACTTTCACAAATCACCCACGGGTACAGTGGTGTTTACAGATATGTATGTATATGGATTTTCCGATAAGATGTACACTTTCTTCGGCGTAGCTGTCTAAAATCACTTTTGACCTAGATTTCTTGCGATAATTATGCAGAGGGAAAATTGAATGCCAATAGAATTTGGCAAATTTTATATGTTTAGGGAATGCAAACTTACAACAATGGTTTAATGTATACCAACAACTGTTGCATACTTTTGGGGATTAACATGTACATGATTGTTTACATAAGCGCTTAAAATAAAGTTATAATCATTTCTTCGACATACACTCTAGAACTGAACATAACTATGAACATATTTTCTCATTGTATGTCAAGAACAGAATATTATATTCGTTCTCAGAATTCATCCACTGTTGGTTTAGCCTAGCGGCACGCTCTATAAATAACAATTGATTCTAGCGAGTTCAACACTCTCACGATCATTATAAAATAAGCGCGCGTTTAGCTGCCGGTCAATTAGCGTCCAGAGAATCATAAGAGCGAATATTTCAATAAATGGGGAATTTATGTTTATAAACTTACTGTGCATGTTAATTTGAAATTGAATGACAGATGCGTTTTATTAAGAATTAAATAGAATTGCACATTTCTATCAACTTCTCCAGGAGATGTTAATCAACCTATAAACATATATCTTTCAATAAATAAAATGTGATGAAATACGTAACGGAATACGTCGAAATGTTATTCATGTTACTTTTACTTCATTTTCGTAGCATTAATACATTATTTGCAATAACAATTATACACAGAAATCCTTGATACATCATATTCCTACCGACTATAATTTTAAATCGCCATAGTCAAATGAAATTTTATGTTTGTGTTATCAAAAATGGAAGTCGTCATTATTTCAAATGCACTGAATATTCCATGAAGATTGCTTTTCATAAGGATACACAGTATAAATGACTGACTTCGAAATGTGTATGTATTATGCATAGATAACTTCCAAGATGAAGGTAGGGTATAACGGATGGTAATAAGGGTTTATCTCCTGATAATGTCTCTGGAGTTTCATTATTCCTATATATATTACTTAAAAATAACTATACGCGTCTCATACAGAATAATTTTTATTCATTCCCGCAATTATTTTCGTACATTGTTAATTTGTTAAATTTGGCTGAAAAATTTATGTAATAATGATGTTAACGTAAATTATTTAGGTTATTCATGTATCACCTGTGAAAAAATGGGGCGGTATGATCGGTTTATCCACGGTACAAATCTTAATAATTATTGAATTAATCACACATCAATTTTGGGATATGAGAAGTTGTATTATGGTGCTAAAAAATCTGGGGTTCGAGAAGTCGCCTTGTCTAGGTGGGGACCGAAAAATCTGGTGTCCGAGAAGCCACGTAACCGATCATCCTGGCCCTCTTGTATTATGTTTAGGGTAAAATTATATCTTATTGTTAATGTCAACGCCGATTGTCTTTTTTAAAAGACATGTATTGTTTATACACGTAACAACCGTTAAAAGCGAAGTAATCCAAATAATACTTTTTCATTGTCAATTGTTAGGTTGTTTTTCTTCACAGTCGCTTGTTTTAAGAAGAGAACACAGATTTTTTGCAATATTCAGGTATTTCGTGACAATAAACTATACACAATAGTTGTGAAGAAAATACTCTCTGAACACAAATGATAATCTTTCGTTTACACAAACGCAGTTTCTGAATATGTTGTGGGTTTATATTTCGAAAATACTTCACGCAGTCTGAATATTTCATTTGCACTAGATACAGATTATAATGATCTGGTCATTTACCACTGCATATATTGTTACTGAAATAAGTTTATGCCGCAGCCATACGGAAAAAAAAAAATGGAACTACTTCACGCGTTGGTAAATGGTTTTATTTCTATATCAATCAGCAAATTATTCTATATCAATCAGCAAATTCACAATCAATCTCGATGTAATACGCGGTTGAATGTGGTGTCTTTGATGAAATGTACAACGTGCATGTAATATTAAACAAGAAATGTCTTTACAATTTATTCGGCGTCTATGGTATGTCTGACAATAACGAATGTAAGCCGAACTTCTTACATAAATAATTTTAAAACTTACAAATTCGTAACGCTATTGGCTTTCCTCTTATAACTCACATCTCCGTCACATGACTGACTATCTGGATCCGAACGGCACACGCTACTCATATACTGAATTATACTTAACTCCCCTCTAAAAGATCTTTACTTTTTATGAAACATTAAAAATATGACAACGTGATCTTCAGTGGTTTAAGAATTACTTTATAGATATGAAAAAATGTTAAAGAGAAAAAGAGCAATACAGGTAATAATGGCTAGATGGTATACAATTCAATACATTGGGTATCTGACTATACACGGCAAGTTGGTTTGGTAACTAGCACATTAATTTTTGAAGTCAAGTTCTTACATTTTCCACTACACCTAAAGTTTAAAGCTCAGAAAGACTGACCTCACACTGACCTTGAGTCCAGGAAAAATTCATTCACGAGCGTCGGGTCAATATGCCCCTTGCGGTGGAAGCGTGGTCTTAGACACAATGCTATTTATAGTTTGCTTATTGCGTACGAGTATAGAAGGAACACTCAAACGTCGTCAAATGTTTTCATTTACATCGTTGCAAAATCATGATAAATGTATCGCTCTTTTACATGTTCATTACATTTCAAATATTTCAATATTACTTAATTCACGTATTACATTTTGAAGGGAAGCTTTTGTAAATGAAAACGATGTATACCCCGGTATTATAAAATACATACAATAGGGTCGTTGATTTGATGCACCAAACGGTCATGTTTCTAAACAGTATATTTCCTATACATCATTATATATTTCCATAGTGGTATAGTTGAATATCAATAACACATTTTAAATGATTTAAGAAACTTGTAAGCATAATTTGAACAAGGGTTTGAAGCATTTCGTGGCAAACAAACTGAACATATTCAAGACATTAGTTGTTTAAGATAAAACGATCAAATACGCGTGTGACAGCTTCGGAAATATTGTATATGTACATGTACACACTATCATATTCTCCACTATTTGAATATCGGGAGATTAAAATAAATACAAGAAACGTTTAAAAATGAAATAAACATTGTTTGATTATTTGTTAGGATACATCAATATTCACAGTAGAAAAGTAAAGATTTTTTAAAAGCATACAATTCCTGAAGCATGTGGCAATATGTAATGAGTTGTTGAATCGAGAACAGAATCGATAATGATTATTTTGTTTGCTTTAGTTAAAAAATAAACTATTGAATTAAACAAAGGCAATTCAATAAAAAATTTGAAAAAAAGGACAGCTAAACGATTAGACTAATAAGCATATTAGGTCCAAGTCCTTCGGTCTGCGTGTACCTTTTGATATGACAGTGTATATGTCTAATACCTTTCTTGACCTGCCGTGATTTCTAAATATACACTGTATGTATACGTGTCGTTCGTGAAAACAGTGGCCTTGGTTTAAAGTCATTAACGTTAGGTAAGCAGGTTTGTTATTTGAATGACCTCGTGCAAATATCCGTTTTAATAATTCAATAGTGGATATACACGTAGTCCATCACTCGACGTGTTAATTTGAATAAAGGTTGGTAGGTCTATTTATTAAGAATTATATAGATTTGGGTTTGTCTCTTACCTTCTCGTGCAGAGGCTATTCAATGTATAAATAGATTTAGCATTTTCCTATAAAAATACACTGGTTCGTAATTTAATTCAATTTAAATGGTATTTTTACTCTACGTGAATGAATGCATTATAAACTATACTAGTTGTACACAAACACGCTCGAGACGTATTTTCCTAAAGGAATATAAATCTAATTCGCCACTATTTAATATAACTTTACGTTTTTGTTATCAGAAAATTAAGTCAAATCATTATTTGTAATTGCAATGAATGTTCCCTGACGTTTGTTTTTATTTGGCACACATAGTATATATGCATATTCCATTGCAAATATGATGAAGGCTTATATTTATTATCGGTATTTGTTTATTGAAAACAATGTAATTTCCAGTAAATTGTGATTTGCCTTATTTGCCTGACAAGTACTATATAAATTGTTTTGATTGAAAAAGATTCACTGATGAAAATGTAAGGACTTTTAATTGTACGGACATTACATAATGAAGATATCTCAAACATATGGATATTTCTTTTTTTGTGAAATTCTGATGTGTCTACCAATTCTCGTGTTGAGGCTATTCAATCTACAAATAGACATTGTTTTTATATAGACTGAATAAATGCATTGTATATTAAAATAATTAAACAAAAACGATTCAAATATATATATATTTCGTTATGCATCCATATTGCTTACTTTACTTTGTATAGATGAACGTACTGACGTTGATGAGCATATGAGTGTGACTTATTTGGGTTATTCAAGTAGCACTGATCTAAAACATTGGACAGTTCATCATTTTAAATTATATCAAAACTAATAATAAATGCGTGACGAATGGCGACCTATGAAGAAATGAGACAGTTCGTATATAAACCAAATCCTTTGATAGTATTCATGATATTGGACTTCAACAACTTTAACCAAAAAAATCAAGTTAAAACAAGAAACGTAGAAATTACAAGAAAACCAAATTTTTAGAACGAAATGCATAAAAGTCAGCACAATAATGAAAGAAAGTTCTGGGTGCCATAGGCATTCCAAAGTGAGGTCTCGTTATAAGGTATCTATGTATGAAGTTTTATTAAAATTTCGCAATGCGTTCTCAAATTATTGAGCAGAAACTGTTCTTGTATTTATAGTAATATTGATCTTGATCTCACCCACCCCATATGCAATCCCAAGCGTGGTCTAGATTTCTCCAAGCCTACACTTCATTTTGAGTTATGTGCGAAGCAAGTCCAGAAATGTCACTGGTAACCACAAAAAGGTATGTGCAAAGGCATAGTCAAAAAAGTTAAATAATTCTTCAGTTGTTGGCAGGTGATTGGTAATTGATGGGCGAGTAATGTTTAATCTGTTGATGCAAGTATTTGCTGTTGATACAAAGCTTGCACTCTCAATGAAGTGTAGGCTTGGAGATATATTGTAGCCCAGGACTGGTTCCTCCTCCGCACCTTTCACAAATCTCAGGATTTTACAAATGCTGACTTCAGCTCTCCTTTCCGCTGAAATGCAAAAAAGTGAAATAAACTTCTAGTGTTAACTTTCAAATGATGTTTTATAAAACTAGAAATGTGTCTAAACGACACGGATGCCCACACCTATGCAGCCTTTTCTAAATTGAACCGCGTTGTCGATATGCATACCAATTATTTGCAAAAGGAAAATGGTCCTTGTATATTGTATTTTCTAATACATGTCTTCTCTCATTCTGAGAAGTTAAGGGATCCAATAAATCCAATAATGTAAAACGGAGAGGCCTGACAAAAAATCTGAAAAGGAAATTATTAAAACTGTATGGCAATAATGAGCTATGGTTCCTTTATGCTTTACTTTCTCTTACTTTCTTTAATCATTATCTTTAATCAGCACAATGGCTTGTATAACTTGTAAAATAATGAGTTGTATTTTGACACAATCAATAAAGTGAAGTAATTCATATACTTCACAACTCAATATCTTGCATGCAACACTCAAACTTGTGATGGTGATCATTTCTGCAAACTTGTTTGAAAATCCCTGCATGCTTGAAATATTATGCGCTAGAAAATAATTAGATCTTTGACCTTAAAAAGTAACCTTGACCTCAGACATAGGAAATTGGTTCTTGAATGTGTCACACCATCCCATAATGCTTATCACTTTTGTAAAAGTATTTGAATATCCTTCATTGCCAGCCAAAATTATGCTGTAGACATATGCAATATTTTCATTCTTATATTTGACCTTAGAGTGCGACCTTGACCTTGGATCTAGTTATTGCATGTGACACACCTTTTTACAATGCTTATCACTTTTGCCAAGTTATTTGAAAACCTTTCAATGCCAGCAAATGTATGCTTTGGATATACTCAAAAGGCTTTCATCATATATTTAACCTTGACCTAGGACCTTGTTCCGCGTGACACACCGTCTCATCATGTTTGATACTTCTGCAAAGTTAATTGAAAACACTTCAATAATGGACGAAATAATGCTCCGGATAGCGCCCATGTTTTTTATTTTATATATTTGACTTTGACCTTCAAGTGTGACCTTGACCTACAGACCTGGTTTTTGCGCCCCACACACCGTCTCATCACGCATGATACTTCTTTCAAGTTGTATGAAAATCCTCCAATGCAGGACGAAATTATGCTCCGGACAAGAATCCGAACATACCAATGTACATATATACGAACACTCGGACAGGGCAAACACTTTATGTGCACCCCACCATAGATGGTGGGGGCATAATAAATATATATACATCAGCTGAATGGTGTTCGAATTATTTTTCAACTGTTTAGTATTTTATCATTAACAAGCTGAATGAACAAACCTAAATATATCTTGTTGTACTGTTAATCTCTTAAAAATATTTGACATATGTATTTTTCTTGTTACACTGACTGGTTCAAAAACAAGCCTAGTGACCGACCTCCAATATATTCTTGGACGATTTAGACTACTACACTTATAATTGTATAGTTTTGAAGATTTACTTACCAGCTGCTTCCATATTATCGATTACTACCGACCCGAGCTATTGAGGGTTAGGAATCCTGCTAACATGGCCCATATGTCGCAAGAAGAGGATTGCCAGCCTCAGAGCGCCCAAAGTCCCTAGTGTTTTGTCAATAATATACTTTTAATTACCTTTAATATTTTTTCGACGTTCACTTGACGAGGTCGGGAGCAGTTCTGACTATTATGTTAAAAAACGCACCCTTATATACTACCCTTACATTCGTGGTTACTCGGACATTTCCATAGGTCATACCATAGACATTTACGGAATAGTGCTCTACCTAATTATTCAACAATATAACAGGGTTTTGATCGTAATCAACGTAATTCAACATATCTAAAATAATAAGATGTAAAACAACGCACACAAGTTTATTTTAAATGTTTATTTTTCATTAATTATTTCTCGGTTGAAATCGGAAATCCAAGGACGCTTTATTATTAAAACAAACAGTAAGACTTAACCCTAAGAACAAACAAAAGTAAAGCTAAATTGAACCGGTGTTGGGGTAAAAATCACCACACTGCTATCTACTGCTTCTGCCAACTTATCATTTTCCTACTGCTAGCTGTTGCTACTGCTTACTGCCCATACGTAACCGTCGTTCGGGGGCTGACAGCTGCAGCGGTAGATAGCCGTAGTTTCAATTTAAATATACAAATCTCTGCCATATTAATTCACCCCAGATGTTATGATTAAAACCACGATTCCTCTCTATTACATTATTCGGAAAACATGAGTATTGCTGTATGCGGTTTTCTTGTAAAGGAAGCAATGGAGTGTTTTAGCTATTAAAGCATTCGTTTGTTTAAGGGAGTTGAATTACTTTGGACTGAATATTCCTTTGCAATGCTTTATAGTAAGCCCAATACAGTTAAAACCATTGTTTTACTATTTAGATTAAATTAAAAGTAATGGATTACACCGAACATTAATTTTGTAATTTAAATGGACTATATCAACGAAATCATTGCTTTCCTATTGCACTATAAACGATATATATAATGGTAATTATATATACTATGACACTTACATTAAGTATATATAAAAACAGAATACACCATGAGATCTTTAATAAAACAAATAAGCAAACAAGTCTGAAAAAAGATACCCAAGTGGGTAACGAATTCTCAACTAAGGAGCCATACGAAGAAATGAAAGTAAACATCGCTTTAACCAACTGCACTATTCCGATTTGTAATGAACAACGTGTAAACTATGTTTATACAAAATACTCACAATACTGACGTCAAAATGTAAACATGAAAAGGGCCAAACAAACACGACCCTTATTATAAATCGATTTTTATCTCAGAATGCGTACATTTTTGTCACATTATATATACCCTGTTTAACTGTTATTATATACCAGTATTAATATTTTAATTTCATATTTTTTAAGAAATTGCCCACTTGGGGCCCTTTTCGCTTCTCCATTCATGCGCATAGGATATAATAACCTAGTCAGAAGAATACATGAACATGAACAACGTGCCAAAAACTGTTTGTGATGTTGTTTTGTACCAACTACGTCACCGTATCGAGTAAAAAATAATGCTACCTTTTGTATTGTTTTTAAAGCATGACAATGTATACTCAAGGTATTATTCTGGGAGACGCTTCATTGACTTACTCTTAAATAAAAACGCTAAATGGTTGATTCCTACAGGGGGCAGTTGCCAGTATCATTTTTTATATTATACAAATATGCAACCTCTGCAACATCCATTTAAACAAGGCAGTCCAAAGGACAGCTATATCCCCCGCCATGATCCTTCATTAGATTTTAAAGGTGACTTTGAAGTATCACACTGACCTTAATCTGGCACAGTTGGACCAGATATGAAAGTGCAGTTTCAGAAATTTAGATATGGAGCTGACATGAAAATGGAGGCTCAACATTTGACCTTTAAGTGTGACCTTGACCTTGAGGTGGCAAGACTGCTCCAAGCCTTCTGCACATCGCCAAGTTTTATGAAAATCCTTCAAAGGGCATAGGAGATATGGAGCAGACACAACAATGGAGGCTCAAACATTTGACCTTCAGGTGTGACCTTGACCTTGAGGTGGCGTGACTGCCTCATGCCTTTTGCACATTGTCTCAATGTGATAAACGTTTGAGGCAAGTTTCATGAAAATCCTTTATAGGGCACAGGATATATAGAACGGACATGAAAATACAGGCTCAAACATTCAACCATCAAGTGTGACGTTCGCCTTGAGTTGGCGTGATTGGCTTATGCCTTCTGCACATGGTCTCAATGAGCAAAACATTTGAGCCAAGTTTCATGGAAATCCTTCAAAGGGTATAGGGGATATGGAGCGGACACGAAAAACGGACACGAAAATGGAGGCTCAAAAATTTAACCTTCAAGTGTGACCTTGACCTTGAGCTGGCGTGTAAGGCCCTTCCCTTCTGCACCTCGTCTTAAAGACCTAAACATTTCAGCCAAGTTTCATGAAAATCCTTCCAAAGGCATAGGGGATATGGAGCGGACACGAAATGGAGGTTCGAATATTTGACCTTCAAGTGTGACCTTGACCTTGAGCCGGCGTAACTGACTCATGCCTTCTGCACATCGTCTCAATAGCCTAAACATTTGAGCCAAGTTTCATGAAATTCCTTCAAAGGGTATAGGAGAAATGGAGCGGACACGAAAATGTTACGGACAGACGGACGAACAGACGGACGGACGGATGGACTGACGGGCGAAGGGCATTCCTATAACCCCACCTCCCGCTTCGCGGCGGGGGATTAATAAATTGCATGCGTGTTTAAAAACAATATTGTTACATTGTTACAAAGGTGGTTGAAAAGCAATGCATTACAAAAACACTCGTGCTCGACTTACTGATTTCTAATACCTAAATACTAAACGTCGTTTTAATCATCGCCCCTTTTAAAATAATTTTATGAAATACCTTTTCACGTACGTTAGTCTACTTTGAATTTTGGCCTGAAAGGTAGCATGTGGGCTTCAGGCATTGGCCATACATTATATGTTGGTATCTTCTATACATAGAAGGTAATTGATGTATGTATTTGCGAATGTTCTTATGAAGTTTTGTCAAAATGACAAGGAAATGAAAAACAGAAAAACGCCTATAGATTGCATTAATAAAAACACACATATAGTTTTGCCTCATGTTCTATTGTTAATTAATGTTAAAAACAATAAAATATTTTTTTAAAGAAATATCTTTTAAAACGATAATCGGCGTATGTTGTAAATGTTGTAAAGAATGTATATTGAATATCCTACATGAATATTGAAACTGATGCATATGTTGATTTGGGGGCATATTCCCCTGATAGTGACAGCACTTGTTACCTTTTAAGTTTTACTGGTGGCGCATTGCAGGTATATTTCTTTAAAGGGTTGTTTTGCACCCTACAATTAAATGTATTTTCTAGCTTTTTATTTGTTGTATTGTAAAGCAAGACATGCTTTTTAGAGAAATTATTTGTATTCCTCTGGACATGATTATTTGTTTAGTGTATTTGTCACATACTGCAATGCCACTAAATAATATAATATTGCTGAATGTCACATATTGTGTTGTATTGGAATAAGATTACAAATTTATTAAACGGCTAAGCCGTGCCTTAAGTGGTCATTAGCACGATACTACTACTAATATGGGTTTAGAGTGCCAATACACAATATCCACTTCCGGCACATTTTTGTTTAATGGGTTGTTCATATATACCACGCTATTATTGCCTCCTATATACAGATATAGAAGTGATGTAACTGTTCAGTGTATACACAACATAAATGTGACGTCACTATACACCTACGTCACAATAGTCATAGTTGATGCTATAAAAATATTAGGATTCTTTCTTTAACATTGTCAAATTCATATGTGATACTTTAAAAGGGACTTGTCCACAGATTTTCGTATTTTTGGAAAATGCTCTTTAACATCTTAATTGTAGAGTAAAAAGCATCAGGACTAACAAAAACAAAAATTATATTCAGAAAAAAGAAGTAAATTAAAACATTTTGCCAATCTGTGAACATGTCCTTTTAAAGCTGTCTCTTTGTGCTCAAGGGTGAGCTATTGTGGTCTGCCACCGTCTGTCGTCCACAATTTACTTCAAACAACTTCTTCTCTAAAGCTGCTTGGTGGATTTTAACAAAAATTGGCCGGAATGTTCCCAAGATGGTTGTTTACCAAATTCCTTCATTTCAAAGGAACATCCCTTGGGTAACCCTTTACTTAATTCCTTCAAATAATGTTCCTTGTGTGATCCTCTACCAACTTCCTTTAAATAATTTTGATTTGTTTAAAAACTTGTCTGCCAGGGGGGTGGGGAAGTTTGCCCATATGTGGCTATATAGGCAATTTTGACAATGTTCATGTCAAACACCGTTTCAAAATAATTTCACAGAAATATTCCTTGTGTGACCCTCTAAAAAGTATTAACAAAAATTAGCTGGAATGTTCCCAAGATTGTCCTTGAATTAAAAGGAATATCCCTTGGGTGACCCTTTACTTAATTCCTTCAAATCATTTTAATTTGTTAAAAACATGGCTGCCAGGGTGTGGGGGCATTTAAAGGTCAAAGGTCTTATGTAAGAATTTAAGCCATATATACTGTCTGGAGCATAATTTTGTCGAGCAGGGAAAGATTTTCAAGCAACTTGGCAGAAGTGTTCAGCATTATGAGGCGGTGTGTCGTGTGCAAGAACCAGGTGCCTTAATCCAAAGTCAAGTTCACACTTAAAGGTCAAATGTAAGAATTAATACCATGGACTCTGTCTGGAGCATAATTTTGTCTAGCATGGAAGAATTTTCAAATGTCTTGACAGAAGTGATAAGCATTATGAGACGGCATGTAGCGTGCAACAACCAGGTCCCAAGGTCCACGTCACACTTATATAATATAATTTTTTCTGATATCGAAGAATTTGCAAATTACTTGGCAGAAGTGATTAGCATTATGAGACAGCATGTGACATGCAAAAATCAGGTCTGTAGTTGAAAGGTCGAGGTCACTAAATCAAGGTCAAATAATATTCCAGAGCATAATATTGTAATGCATGCACGTTTTGATGGTGTGTCGCATGCAAGAACCTGACTTGTGAAATTAGTGAATTACTCCCCTTTATTGATGAGTATGCAAAAAGCAATGATAAAAGGCATTTTGCTGATTCACAGAATGATTTGAGATGGCAAGAAAAAGTAATGCATACAAGAACCATAACTCACGATTGCCTAAAAATTGCAATTACTACCCTTTATTGATTTTTTTTGTCAGGACTATGAGAAATGTGTGATACCCAAACTTACTTCACAGAGTAAGAGAATATATTAGCAGAAAATACAATATAACAGAACAATTCGCCTTTTGCAAATTAATTTGTATGCATATAGACAAAGCGGCGCCATGTAGAACAGGCTGCATAGGTGGGCTCATCCGTGTCTGTGGATAAATGTCTAGTTTTAACTAGAAAACGTTAAAAGATAGTATGTATGTATGTTTAGTCATACATTTATATGTGTGTATATATTTGTGTTTAGAGCCAAGTCTAGTCAATTATCATTACTGACAATGTCTTAAAGACGTAGTGTTCAAAAGCAATGGTTCTTCAATAAAACAAATTAATATTGCATTATGGGACTAGAAATTTAATTATAATATGTGTGTTAAAAGACATGATTAGAAAATTGTTTAAGAACATATTTTTTTAGCTCACCTGAGCACGAAGTGGTTGGTGAGCTATTGGTTTAGGGGACCTCTTCGGCGGCGTCCGTATGCCATCAACAGTTTGGCCCATTGTCACGATTAAGACTACATTTTTTTATTCAATATTGACCTAACTTGCACAGTTTGTGTATGACAATAAAATCTTGGTTGGTATTGATATGGCCCCTCGTTTGTGGGAAAAAATGCAAAAAATGCCTTTTTCGTTCATAGAGACTTCATTTTTCTACCAATCTTGACCAAACTTCCACGGTTTGTGTATTATCAAATGGTCACAGTTGAAGTAAACATTGGGCCGGATTGGGCTACAAACACCAGAGTTATGCCCCCTTGTTTGTTGAAAAATAGGCAAAAATTACCATTTTACTTTGATAAAGACTTTTTTTCTTCCAATCTTGACCAAACTTCCACAGTTTGCGTTTGGTCAAAAGATTTCAGCAGGAGCCAAAAATGGGTAAGGTTAGACCACAGACACCTGAGTTATGGCCCCTTGTATGTGGAAAAAAACGTCATAGAGGTTTAATTTTCCTTCCAATCTTGACTAAACTTCCACAGTTTGTATGTGATCATACAACTACAGCAGAAGCCAACAGTTGGTCAGATTGGGCATCAAACCTAAGAGTTATTGCCCCTTTGTTATTAAAAAAAAGCAAAAATTGCCTTTTTCGGGAATAAAGATTGCATTTTTCATTCAATCTTGATAAAACTTCCACATGTTTTGTATTTCCATAAGATCTCAACACAAGCAGCAAATGAGAAAAGCCACTGCAATTATATCCACGTAATTGTCAAAATTAATGCAAAAATGAATTTGTTGCAAGACGTGGACTTCATTTTCAACCAGTCTGATCCAAACTTGCACACTTTGTCTATGCCCATAGAATCTAAAGCGAATGTCAATATAGGACGGGTAAATCTGAATACACTCTACTCTTTGAAACTAGATGGCAAGCATGACATGACCTTTGCGCAGCGTTTGCCATTATCTTTTAGAACTACAGCAGTAAGACTATTCCTCTGAAATTGCCTGCGAAAGGTTGGATACCAGGGTAAAGGAAATATATCCAGGTCCTTACTTGTTCTATGTATGAGAGTAAATCAGCTAGACAAATTAGTTAAGGACATTATGGCGTACATTCCGACAAGCCTTTCACAACATTAAGGCTTTCATCTTTGCCAGTACTCAGTTGAGCCCTTTGTTAATTTTTATAATGCATTATTCATGTTTGCATTAATTCTTTGCATTTTAATAATTCTTGTTGAAGAATTATAATTGCATTTCGTGGAGACATGTGTTGTTATTTTCTTTCAATTTCAATATAGAACTTTACTTTTACAGTTTTGTTTTTGTCTCGCCTGAAAAGGCGAAATAGCGGTTACTTTTGGGGGCGGCGTTGTTGGCGGCGGCAGCGGCGTTCAATTCAGTTTTTGCAGACATTAACTTGACAAGTTTTTGTGTAATCATTATGAAACTTTAAGGAAGGATATGTTATCGTACTTGAGTTATGAACTTCCACAAAAAAATACTTTAAATAACGCTTGTGCATACGATGACATTAGAAGTTTTTGTGTAATCAAAATGAAATTTTAAGAAAGTGTTAGAAGACATAAACGGAAGGTTAAGTTGGATTTTTTGGCATAAATTCTCTTATTAGCTCACCTGAGCAGGAAGTGCTCGGTGAGCTATAGGTATAGAGGACCTCTCCTGCGTCGTCCGTCTTATGTCGTCCGTATGCCGTCAACAATTTGTTTTATTCTCATGCTAGAGATTTCACGTTTTATCCAATCTTAACCAAACTTGCACAGTTTGTGTATGACCGTAAAATCTCGGACGGGATTGTTATTGGGCCGGATCACACCAGTAACACTAGAGTTATGGTCCCTTTTTTATGCAAAAAAAGAGCAAAAATGCTTTTTCCAATATATAGACTTTATTTTCCATCCAATCTTAACTAAACGTTCACAGTTTGTGTATGACCATCAGATATCAGCAGACGCCAAAAATGGACCAGATCGTGATTCATACACTGGAGTTATTGCCCTTTTACCAAAATTGAAGTCGAATATAAGCAAGATCGGACAAGGAACACCCTTTGTTTTGTGAAAAAAAATATATGCAAATATGGAAATTGTTCTGGATCAAGACTTCATATTTCATCCAATCTTCATCTATCTAGACACAGTGTGTCTATGACCATAAGATTGCAGGTCAAGTTGAATGTAAACAAAATCGGGTCAGAAACACTAGAGTTATTGCCCTTTGTTTGTGAAAACATATACAAAATTGACATTATTCAGGATAGAGACTTCATATTTTTCCACTCTTCATCAATCTCGTACTGTTAGTATGTGTCCATAAAATTAAAGGTGAAGTCGAATATAAGCAAAATCGGGCCAGAAACACCAGATTTTTAGCCCTTTGTTTGTGAACAAAAATATACAAAATTGGACATTATTCAGAATCGAGACATTTTTCATCCAATCGTCACCAATTGTTCACAGTTTTTCGATGAACGCAAGATAACGGGTGAAGTCGAATATAAGCATGTTTGGGTCAGAAACACCAGAATTAGTGCCCCCCTTGTGTGTGGAAAGAAACATCAACAAGTTATCAATGATAACGTTAACATCAATTATCAGCATTGGACAGAAAATTATCAAAGCAAAAGCACAAATTGACCGTATATCACAGCCATCGCAATTATTGCAACTTGTTCTCAAAAACTGTCTGCGAAATACATCAACATCTAATGTTTCTGCATTTTCCAGAATTGTCACTGCCTAAATGAAAAAGGGCCAGGTAAGAATATCGAGAAAAATGATTGTAGAACCATTAGCACAAACACTGCACATCCACTACCCAACTCGTACTTTAGTTGCAATTTCCATTGCACTAACCGATGTTTACAATCAAATCGATCCTTTCCGCCTTTGCATATTGTTCAGATACCGTAATTTTCAAATCTGTCACAACAGTATGCTCTTCATCTGGACCATTTCTCAGGTGAGCGCTTTGGGCCATCATGGCCCTCTTGTTGTACTTTAGTTATGCCCCGACACATCCAACTCGCGGAGCTTTAGTTATTTTAAACTGGCTGCAAGGGGACACAAAATAGAGAAAGTTCAACGTGAAATGAGTGCAATGTAGTTCACAGGTGACCCTCATGGTCACAGAAAAATTGAATGTGGCAATATCAAATTAATGCACTTAAAGTGTCAAAATGTCCATGTCAAAGAGACCGCCAGTGTACAGTCGGCAGTAATGACGGCAGTGTCTTGGTCTACAATCCGACTTTATTCAATGACATCGCAAAGGACTGATGTTTACATAATCTATGTAATAGCCATTCGGAAATTATACCATTTAGCATTAAGCGTCATGGCCAATTTCAAAATACGGATTTATGACACAAGCAGAGTGCTACTGTTCACTATTTACTGAAAGCTTATGATGTGTCTGTATCGTTGCCCAATCATGACGCTACACCGGGACAACTGTTGTTATTGTTTCACAACTACTTGGAAAGCAAATAATTTAAAATCGACCGGACGCATGCAATTTGGACAGTGAAAAGCTAATTTAGACACTAGACAGCAATTGGCAAAATTGAAGACTATGATCTTTACAAGTGAACACCTATGTAAACATCCTGACATGATTATTGATATAACCTCTCGCCACTGCGATCCGATCACGTAGTGTATAGCATTGTCTTTATACATTCACTGAAGATTTTGTTAGTTTGGTTATTTAGTGAATTTCCTTACATGTGTGACGTGGTGAAACGCCGTATCAGTGCTTAAAAACAAGAGACACGGGACCTTAACTGCCAATCATATTTAAATTTACATTGTATATGCAGAGCTTTTATTACTAGAAATTTCCAAAATGATTGTGGATATAGTAATGACAACACATTCTATTCAAGTGTATCAAAGTGTGATATATAGCAACACAAATTCCAGTGTCTATGTAACGTATCTCTAAATTATTTCCACTGCTTTTAAATATACATCTATTCCATAGTTCTCTGAAAACCAGTTTCCAGGACAATTTCTCCCCAAGTCCTCCTTGCATTCTTCGCTTACTTGAATATCAAGCGAACCAAGGGATTGTCTTGGATTTGTGACTGTTAGTTTGGTTACACTGACCAAATCCGAACCTTCCACACCATATATCCCTGCTTCTGAATCTGACACGGGATGGTCAACAGGGCAGTTCAGAGCACCCGCAGTAAACAGCCGAAGTGGAGTAGATCGTGCAGTTCTTAATCGATGTTAAGACCATGCCAGCTTCCATATTTTAAGTTTTTCGTTAATTTTGTGCATAAAGACGTGGTGAAGAGCGTAAATATGGATTTCATTTAAAGGATCCAGGTGACATTGGTCTTCCATAAAGTGAAATAGATCGTAGTAAAAACACAGAACGCCTTCGTAAACATCCCTCCACAGCCGCTCGATCCGCTGGTTATGCGTACTTTTTCCCGCTATAATACTTCGCCTATTCGACCCCCGTGTTAATAGCATATATTCGGCAACTTTAATGTTTTCCATTTCTTGATCTGTTGGTACCCTAAGTGGAAAAAGTAAGCCTCGGTGGCCTCAAGAAAACACTTCAAAATGGTAGCGACCTTATTATTGTTTTCACACTTTAAAAACACTACGAATCGACTAATTCCTCCACATATTATGAAATGCCACCGTATTAATTTATGGTTAGTATCGAAGTGCCACAGATGATTCGGTGCAACAACATTGTACACTCGCCTATGAAGTCTGCGGCGCGACCTTTCTAAAATACCAGGTTGGTCAATCTCATGTAAAACATCAGGCAGACGCGATCTGGTCACCTGTTGGACAATTAAACAATAACAGAAAATATGTTACGTTAGCAGATTAAAACAAAGTTACAAATTAAGAGGCACTGTACGATGTTTGTACCTTCATTTCGAGTCTTTTTCGTAACTGCGCATGTCCCAAAATCGGTGTGACTCATCCAGACACTGTATATACGCATGTGCTATATTTTTTCTTCGCAGAAACACATTATTTTAATTATAAATTTCTCTTAATACGCATTTCTTAACATTTAATATACAAAAATATACTGACTTTCTTATAACAAATATATGGTTTTACACTTTTCTTTTTACAAAATCGTAGAGTCCATCAAACTTTCAAGTGGACGTACTATCTTGCTAATGCGGAAGAGTATTTTAGTAGCAGATTCAATTTGTTAAAAAAAATTATTTGGTTTAAATTTAAATTGGTTCAATGGCTCAAGTTCATTACTCGGTACTTTAAACAAGTCAATATCTACAATACAATAATGATATAAATAATTCAATATAGATCTATTGCAAACTACCGTTATTCCTCTTTGTTGGAGAATTTGCCTTAACATTGTCTCGCCTTCCCTTGGAAATTCATTTATTGCTTGGCCCACCTCGTCATGTAGTGCAGTGTCGTCAATGCCGGTGAATTCATATACAGAAATGTTGAACTTATTCATTCGTCTAAATATTGTTCTTTCAGAAACAGACAGTAGCTTTGAAATTTCCTTTATTTTGAAACCAGATTCTATTAAACTTTCAAGAATATCTTTAGAAATGTCAAATTTGTCTTTCATAACACAGGCGGAACTTACAGTGGCGTTTCTGTTATATTTTATACACTCGACCCTGAGTTTCATCATATCCATTGAGTGAATTATTCCCAAATAACGCATTTCATGTATAGACAATTAGCACACCATATCTGATGTAACTTCTCTCGTTCAAAATTCGAAATACTGCTATTTAGTCCCATTTTATTTAATATTTCTCCAATTTCAGTCCCCATATTTTAAGCACTGCCTGTTATTTTAACAATAAAACATTATGCGTCTACATAGGTATTGAAAACATCACATAACGTCCAACTAACCTTTCATTGGAAAAACTACATCAAATAAAGTATCATGTATAAATATGACGAACGCACTAAACATAATGACATAGACACATCATATAATGACATACACACATCACGTAATGAGGACCACATATACCAACATGATAGATACAAAGAACATAAAGATGAATACACCAAACATAATGATACAGACACATCACATAATAACATAGACACATCACATAATGACGATCATACATAATAGCATGGCACCTGCAAGGAATGTAATGATGAATACACTAAACATAATAACATAGACACATCACATAATGACATCCACACATACCAACATGCTAAATGCAAAGAACGTAATGATTAATACACAAAACATAATGATACAGACACATCACATTATGACATAGACACATCACATAATGACGACCACACATACCAACATGCTAAATGCAAAGAACGTAATGATTAATACACAAAACATAATGATACAAACACATCACATAATGACATAGACACATCACATAATGACGACCACACATACCAACATGCTTAATGCAAAAACCGTAACGATTAATGCACCAAACACAATGATACAGACACATCACATAATGGCATAGACACATCACATAATGACGGTCATACATAACAGCAGGGTACGTGCAAATAATGTATTGTTCAATACATTTATCACGATGAAAACACATCACATAATGACATAAACACATCCCATACTGACATGCACACATCCTATAATGATATACACGTATGACATAATGACATAGACATAGCACGTTATGACATAGACCATTTCAGAAAAACATAGACACATAACATAATAACATAGACACACCACATAATGACGATCACACATCACAACATGGTTCATGCAAAGAATGTAATGATGTGTAGGCATCACAAAATGACTTCTGCATTTTACATACTGACACGCACACCTAACATGTTGATAAGAATGCATGACACTACGAAAGTATAACCGAATATAATAGACCACGGGCAAGATACAACCACTTTTTGTACAATAAGGCAGTTTGGGCGATCCATATGTTGGAGTTTCGTAAATCATTCGACGATCGTCTAAGGGATGTTGAGCTGGCTATTCAGAGTAACAATAGTGCATCTGTGCTTGAATTTGAGTACACCTTGCCTCCTCAACATAGCCACGTGGCTTCTAGCACTCCGCCATTATCAGGCGCCGCTAGACAAGTACAGTCGCCGGATCTATAGGGCGAGTTTCAATCATTGAGGGACAGCCTAGCTAGGGTTAGACATCCGGCTGAAGTCATACTAAATGACAGTCGTCAGGGGATGCGAAGAGCAGACCAACCGTTGTTAAATGTGATAACGAAGTGTGGTCGTTATTGTGAGACTGGAATTACACTTGTGTGTACCCTTGAGGAGGGAACTACCGTTACCACAGAGATTCTGGATCAATTGGCGTAGGAAAAAGGCGAGGCTTGCCGAATTTCTTAAACCATGTTTTTTTTTATAAATATTTTTTACATTTGATTAAAACAAAAGATTGTTAAATTGTTACCTGGCTAGATTGTTTGATTTTTTTATGATTAGAACATCTAAATTGAATTGTCTATTAAAAATAACTGTTCTTAATAGCATTTTCCTAAAACAGAGCATTTGTATTAAAATGACACACAAGCCTGATTTAAGTAGCTTATTCCTATGTAAGACTTACACTCACTGTACTGTAACTTAAAATGGTTCCCCTGACCTATGTAATTGTGCAGATTAATACAATTAATGGTCTGAGTGATTTGGTTTGGTATTCTTCGCCATTTCTTCTGTATACTGATAAACAGGCACAACATGACATCCAGTTCTTTCATGAATTTCAATTTTTGTGATATCTGTATTTTTTTCAGCTTTTAAAACTCTCAGCTTTGTAAGATTTTATTGACAGGTTTTCTATGCTGTGCATTACATGTTTTTGCATAATGCTTATTTGACATTATAACTTATTTCTTGTTAATTGAATAATGTTTAAATGTTTTGTTTTATAAATTTTATTTTTTGTAAATTAATATGTTGTCATTGTATAGATATATTCTCTGTTTACATTTTAACGACGTAAGTGACATTCCACGCCTATAAAAAGTAGTTCCGAGGAGTGAGCGGGACTAAACAATCCCAGCACGTGACACAGTAGCATGATATTCGTTAATGTGGGCGGAGCTAAAACATGTTATCAGTCAGGGATATGATATTACAGAAAGTAGGTAGGCGGGGTTAATTTGTGTTATCGGTCAGTGGTGTAATAACGCTTAAAAATATTGGGTCAGCATCAACGTAATTGTGCACTAGTGGCAAAATAAAATGTTTTCTTATTTGTGTGCCTAGAAAACTGTTTAATCATATTGATGCATGGAAGCAAATAAATGCACCTGCACGTGTTATAGACTGGATAGAAAATGGTGTGAGTATACCTTTAAACACGATTCTAGGACTATTTGCTTTGAATTAAAAAGTAGACATTTTGTTTATAAAGGAAACACAATTTCTAAATGATGAACTGTTGCGTTTAATTAGTTTAGGATGTATTGAAAAATATTCAGTTAAACCTATTTGTGTGAATCATATTCATTGTGTGCCTAAAAAGGACAGGTCCTTTAGACTAATTATACTGATTTAAGACAAGTGAATGCTCATTGTAGTATTCCAAAGTACAGGAACGAAGATATGAGACACGGTATCTTTATTAAAACCGGGTTATTATTTTGTTACCACAGACATCAAAGACGGGTTTGTTTCATATCCCAGTTGCAGAACAGTATCTATGTAGAGACTATCTAGGGTTTAGTTACAACAACACCTACTACCGCTGTGCTGTAGCCCCTTCTATTTCAATAAGTGTGTTAGGCCTGTTATCACATATTTAAGATCTATTGGATTACGAGTCACATTTGGTAGCTCTGCTGCAAGAGATCACTCACATTGATCAATTATTACTAACTTTATCGGATCTAGGTTTTGTTGTAAACTTTGAGAAGTCTAATCTAACTCCCACACAAGAAATTAGTCATATTGGCTACAATATACATAGTTCTGGTGATAAAATTCGGGTTAAGGTTCAGTCCGCGCGTACAGCGAAGCTTAAACGCTCATTACGTAAAGCTTTAGGTCAGAAGCAAATAACTTAAAGGTTTCTTGCACAAATTTGTGGCCAATGTATATCCGTTGCATGGGTGGTTACGCCTGGTAAATTATTTCTTCGTCACGCATACAGACTACTTGCGAAGCGTATTAGCTGGTCTGACATGATTCAATTGATTTTTGGTCTCGGACTCCAGACAAACACAATTGGATGTTACACCCACAATTATTTGCATTCATAAACCGTACATGGGGTCCTCATACCAAAGACCGATTTGCAAACTGTCTCAATACCCAATTCTCACGGTTCAACAGTCGGTATTGGGAACGCTCTTTCTCAGGGCAACTGGCGCTCAGAGAACAACTTCGTGAACGCGCCATTCTGTTTAATTCCGCGATTACTGGAGGTAATCGAAGACCAACGCGCGGTAGCGACTATCATTGCACCAACGTGGCAGGCGCAGACGCCTGCTCAAATTATCAATCGCGCCCCCACTAAGGCTACCGAACAACCCCAGGGTGTTTCGGGCAATGGGAGTTATCGCGGAACCGTGCCGCAACCGGACATGGGCTCTGTATGCCTGGAGAGTTTATTTCGGGAAGAACTCGGTCACAGAGGCTGGTCGATAGGGTGTTCTAGTAGGTGTAAGTACTGTATTGCTTAGGGCACTTTATACTCGTACAATTCCATATTAAAGAGACTTTTAAGGTTTTAAATTGCTAGGTCATGTTTTTTTCCGCCTAGTCAAACTGCGATACTTGCAGACTTTCTGCACGAGTTAGCGACCGAACTCTGTGTTACGTACCGCAGTGGCTGCTGTCGGGCACGTCTATACAATTAAGAAATTGCCTAATTTTGCCCATAGTTATGAACTTCGTACGTGACGGTGTGTAATAGCGCTTGTGAAATCGGGGACGTCGAAGCCCGTGGTTAGATCAAAGGTTATGCCAGTAAAGCCTTTCTATGACATGTTTTCGCGATGGGACAACAACGACATTCTAGATTTGAAGACACTGAGGCTTAAATCTATCACACTACTTGCTCTTACAGCAAAGCTCAGGCCTTCTGATATTGCCCCAAACGCGCGTTACGTTTCTCATGACGGCGAACTTAAAGTTGACTTTACGGTCAATCAGGTTCATTTTGAACAGAGTTGTGCAAAAATAGAGTTCTTTGGTATCACAAATGACACTTTGTGCACAGGGTTTGAAGTGACGTCACCGCGAAGCTGAGATAGTAAATAAGATCCTGTCTCGGCTTTAGAGACTTATATCGCGAGGACAGAACAAGCGAGACCTACAGGTGGTCCCGTTTTTCTCACACTTAGGGAACGTTTTAAAGGCTTAGAAGCTTCGTCGGTTAATAAGGTTCTAGAACAGGCCATTGACCTCGCTGGTTTAGCAGGCAGGGTATTTACCGCCAAATCCTTTAGACCTAGAGGTGCAACTTGCGCAGTAGAACAGGGTTTAAACCCCGAGATTATCAGAACATTTGGTCATTGGAAAAATTCAAAAGTGTTTCATGCCAATTATGTCCATGCTCAAACACCAGATGATTTTTCTGATAAGATTTAACATCATGCATAATTTTAGTCTATATAGCTCATATATAGACAGTTGAGTACCCTTCAATATCTTGTTTATTGCTTGTCAGTTGATTCAAGAATACTGTTAATTGCTCAGTTATATAGTACAATATGCATTAGCTGTCATGCATCAAGTCATGCATTGTTGGTTGTGTTTTAATGATATGTGACATTTTTTGGACAATTAATTAAACCACATAGCAATATATTTTGCACAGTTTTGTTGATTACATGTAGATTTATATAATGCAATATTGTGTTTATTGCTAGATGATACAGTCAAGCAAACCATCAATGGTTTATTATATTATACAATCTGCGTCAGTTGTCATGTTTGAATTGTTGTACTGTATTTTGTTTTTTAACGATACGTTTTTCGAGATAATTAATTAACCATTAAGCGATATCTTTTGCACATATTTGGTAATTACATGTACGTTTTTATTAGACTCACTATTATGGCATTTTGTTTTTGTATGTTTAAAGTTTTAAGAAGAAACTATTTTTTGAATTAAAGCTTGTTGATCATTGTGACGTATATTTCACAAAATAGTAGTTACATGATCAGAGTTATGCTTACGTCACGCCAATGCGTGACGTCATATATCATTTCTCGACTTGTTCAGATTGTCATTAGTATATGCCCTTGTATTATGTGGTATATGGTTAGGAGTGGACAATGAGAGAATATGGCATTTTGTTTGTGTATGTTTAAAGTTCAAAGAATAAACTATTGTTTGCATTAAAGTTTGTTGATCATTGTTACGTATATTTAACAAAACACATCTAAGGCCTGATATTTATAGAACGATAGGCACTGGCGTGTATTGTGAAACATTACAAGTGACACACGATTTTTTACCGCGAGATTTCGTGGTATGGGATACTGCGACAGTGCGAAATATCGTTTTACAATATCGTGCCTCATTTCTTGTCTCGCGGGAATATCGTGTCTCGCTTCGTGTTTCAAGCAATTCTCGTGCTTCGCGTTCAAGGGCCGAGACACGATATTTCATGTGGCACTAACCGGATTCCGTATAAAACTGTGCAACGTCATGTATGATTTTCTTTCAAGGGTGTGTCGCTGAACCAATCAAATAACGTTTATTTATAATTCATATTATAATATGTTTTATCAACTCTTTATATACATAAATATATCCGCATCGTTTGTTTTCAATATAAACATAGTAAACTGACATAATGAATCAAGAAACTGATTATGATTATTACTACGTTGTTGTCTTCGTAGTTCTATACCTATTTGATTGGCAAACAAAGCCAAGATTTTTATATTATAATGTCAACAACAGTAACACCAGCTACTGTTTTAAATAAAATATTATTTGTTTCCCCTCCCGCTACCTATTCGAAAAAATCGCACCTACCCAAAATGTTTTTACTTTCATCATTTTAGTGTCAAAAGTTGGGGTACAAATCTGTCACAACGTATTATTTTATTTACGGCTTATAATATTAAATCCTACAAATAAATTAAGTATTGGATTACAAACGTGGAAGTAAATGTGCAAAAAATCGTGTGAAGTGATGCTCAAATACAAGAAGTTTAAAAACATTCAGTTATTGAGTTAAGTACTTACCATTACGATAAATAAACACAACGAATAAATAACAAAACAAAACAATTCTTTAAAAGTAATCCCCACAAATACATTGAGCATAAAACAGAAATAATATGAGATGGTTTATAATCAATTAGCATTTGAGCTTTGTAAAACATGTATGTAATAACTAGTTAGTAGCGTGTAGCCCGTCCTCCTTTGTGTATATATTTATTCGATATCGCATTGTGTTCGGTAATCGAAGTAGCAAACTCCTCGCAGCGGTTACTTTCCCATTGGTACTCTTCAGCAACCACTGCAACCACGACAAAATCATCGCAGCGGTTACTCCCCCCTTCGTAGTCTTCAGTTACCACTACCACCGCGAGTTAAAAACTTCCAGGGATATTTATCTGAGAGCAACCTTAACGCTATAATTCTCGTAACAGTATCTTAGTGTCACATTAGCGGATGTTTCAATTACCTCAAAACACCCGTATTTTAAGAGAACTCGTAAACTGTGCACAGAATCGGCCGCATATCGATATCGTAAGTTCTGTTTGGTAGCAGGTCGGATGCATATTTAATTCAATTATATTTATAGTTATGCTTTCATTCTTATGCTGTAATAAAATGATTGAAAATTCGGTTCATCGCATTTTGTCATTTAGATAATACAACTATATTTCAATGTATCTGACCTATATTTTGTTACTGAATAAATGGACGTCAAGTATCAAACGCTCTAATTTTACTTCATTTTCCAAAACTAAAGTGTGTATGTACGATCTTTCACATCAATTATTTTTTAAACAAGCAGAAGAAACTGGCAATATAGCTTGAAAGCAGACAAATAAACATATATCTTTTGAAGGAAACACTATAATGTCGAGTAACTCAACAAATACAAGTGTCGAATGTTGCATCACTTATTAGTGTTGTGTACCCTCAAACCACTGTCGAGTCAATGTATATACATGTATTGGAGTTTTCGGCTGTACAGCCGTAAACTACTTTGTAATTAAAAAGTAGTCAATTATACCATTTACAACAACAACAAAAAAGGTTCTTATTAACTTTTATTCGATTTTAAATCATAGTATATGGTTATTGCCTTTATCGGATTGTATTAATTTACGTCACTATGTGTGTTGTTAGATCGTACATACACTCTTTAATGTATTACATTACATTTATTGCAGCTTATATGGAAAACTACCTCATTAGATTATGATACTTCAACGAGAACCGAAATAAGGTTTAACATGCGTGAATGTGAACGACAATTTACCATCATTACTGAAAAGAACGTCTTTTTCGTCATCTTATGACTATCTCATTCATATGTAAGCACTTAACCATTGTGTTTAAACTTTATTTAGATACGTATATGTACCAGAAATCGTCTTGGTACGATTAACCGAATAATTCAATATAGAACAAATACATTGAATTGTATAACCCATTATTAACCAGTATATATTGGCTGAATAGAAAAACTATCGAACATTAAATTTGTCGATTATTTAATGATTAGCTAACAAGGCCTACTGATCGAAATCAGTCGCTACGATAAATTCGTCAACGATGATCCGTTCGATTTTTAGGCATCGAAGTTGCCTACGGCGTCGTTGCTTACATTGTATGCAATCTCCGTGCGATTTTTGTATAGACTTTCGGGGATAGGTAAGGGCAGTTCCGTACGTAGACCGCACGGAGGCCGCAACATGGTTCTACGGACATCGTGGGATTTCCGTGCGGCTGTCCTGCGGTCTCCACAAGCTTCTCAAGGAAATCATTTGGAGCCCGTGTGGCATCCGTGCAGAGGCCGTGCGGCTTCCGTGCGGAGATGGTGCGGTGGCAATGCAGCACGATCATCGCACGGCCTACGCACCCTACCTGTCCGGACGTCGTTCGGTGCCATCCACGATATGTTTACGGGCTACGGGCAAACGATTTTCAAAATGTGTATAACTTTCAGTGAAACAAAATCGTAGAAGCTACGGTGCCCGTAGAATCGCACAGTTTCCCTCAAGGCGGCCGCACGAAATGGGAGTTACGGGCAGTTTACGGGCGCCGTAGGCGCATCTTTGTCTAAATGTAAACTAGGAATATACCTCGGTTAAAAAACGTGAGGTCCGTGCGTTTTTTGTCGACCGCAAAAGCGCCGCAAACATACGGTCGTGCGTTAAACACACGGGAATCCTATGTGTTACCTACAAATTTGCCTACCGCACCATACACTTTGCCCCTCCGGTGATGAGCCTGAAGCTGTGTTGCGTTTAAATGTCTGCAAAACGTTTGTAGCTGGTACAAAGTAGATGTTTTGTCAACGTTCTCCTGAAGGTTTCATGTTAAACGTATGCATTTCATTTCGCAAGTAAACCAAAAGTTTTGGTTTTGGGAACGGTTTTGTTATGTTTCGTCCTTTGCACGTTTCGGAAGCGTACTTACATAGTTGAATTAACGTTTGTAATTTACTACGCTTTTCACATTTCTGCAAACTGTTTGTTGCTGTCAACGTTCTCCCAGGTTTTAGGTAAAACGTATGCATAACGTTTTTGAAACGCTTTCAAAACTCTGTATAAACCACGTAAAGTCATCAAAATATCGGCGCCATTTTTCACTGATCTACGTTTTGTACACATGGAGACAAAGATGATGAAAATGTACAAACAGACAGAACGTTACTAGCGGTAAGCCTACGCTATCTTGCTGAAGTATTAATTATTAGCATGGATTAATTGACGTTTGAAGCAATGAACATTTATTATAGCAATATGTTAAGGAAATTCATTATAGGAGCTTTTTCGCAACGTGATGAAGGCGTTTACATTTTGCAAGATTAATTAAAGTGTTAAAATAAACATGTTAGCAGCTTAGTGCCGATGTTTTACTACTACATTTTGGTATTGTTGTTGCATTTAAATATGAGTTACGTTAAAATATTTCATGTATGTTTAGGTAGGTTTGAAAATGCTCTTTAAAGCCACTTAAAACGTTTCGAAAAAGTAATTATGATATATATTTAGGTTTGACGCTTTTGTTTTCTTTACGTCTTAGTTCATGAGTGAATTATGTAAAATACCATAATTTTGCAAATAAACACATGTAGAATAATTTATTCTAACAATTACATCACTGCAGACAAATGTACTCAAAATGACCATACTATATTCATAAATATAACGCCGCGTAACAACAGCTTCAAAAGTTATACTCCAATACTGTTTCTGAGTTTTCAGCTTCCAACATTTTGTAAAAGGTATAGTGTAAACATAAAATGAACACTTTTCGAGACGTCTTCTTATCGTAAAATGTACATTTGTCCAACCGTTTTGTAAACGTGAAATATTTGATTTTACAACGTCTGGTAAACTAACTGCTACTATTTTCAGAATGTCCTGTAAATTTTAAATGAATGATGTTCCAAACATCTTGAAAACTTAAATATTGATAATATTTCGAACGTTTTGACCTGACGTACGGTGTTCGGCACCTGAACGTAACATAACGTTGACGTCGTTTACCCAACGCCACACTGTTTTATTGATCAGTGTAACACAACAGTTAAACACGATTACGAACAATATTAATTCAAATGTCTTCTCATTATGGATTAAATGATGTTTAGATTTTTTTTGTCTAGCACACATTGCTTTCGAAACGAGTAGTTTCTAAATTATCTTCCTTTAAAAGTCACTGAATGTATCTGCTGATAGATATTTATTAGCATTATTTATGTGTTTATACCATATAAGCCGTTTGGCCTGTTTAAGGCTGAACGCGGCTAAATCGAACTTAATAGTGACATCTGGAAAAATACGGATGCATCATTACATTGTTTGAAGATGGAAGTTAGTTTAATTTTGTTTGTAAATTCATTTTGTAAATTATGTAATTTACTGTCAAGTTAATATCTTTAATATTTATACAATATTATACGGCACAGCTGGGCCGGGCGTCGATAATCGGCCCGCTGCCGATATAACGGCCCGAGGGCCGTTATACGGCTAGGGCCGATTATTTACGTCCGGCCAGCTATGCCGTTTATTATCGTTTATAATGCATAATATATTGTCACATGAAAAGAATCAATCATGTAAGTTCCTTCATTACCAAAATTGTTTTAACAAAACCACCAAACCAAACTTACGCAATACTGTGACGCAATTCTAACGAATGACGCAATTTATAAACAGAAATACAGTGACGAAACAAACCAGTTTTCGCTGGACTCTCAGGATTGTTGTGACAAAGATTCTGTCGTGTTTGCCTTTATTTTCAGTAAAACATATCAAATAGTTTACCAAACCGTGCATGGACGAATTGAAAAAGTATTCTGAATGTTGAGTTTGTCAGTTGGATAAATATTTGGAGCGTTTAAATAAGACTAAAATCAAACGTTCTGACCAGTCATTGCGATTTCGTAAATCGCGTTTCTGGTCAAAATGGTTCACAATTAATATTACGATTGTTATAAATGAAGGCTTATGGATACAAAAACGGGGATTTGAAGTGTTAATCGATGGATTTTTTATTGTTAGAAGCAATGGATTGAAGTTGCCATTGAGTTAAAAGTTGCCGATTTGTTCAATTTTGTTCAGTGATAGCCAACTTTTCATGAAAATCAAAGATGCATGTAAATCATGTATAATTTGTAATCAATTTAACTACAAACGTTCGTTAATATTCAGTTGTTGCATTATCGGATAAAACCGTTTAATTTTGACTAACGGTATGCGCCATATGCGTCGTTGACGTGGCGCGATCGGATTCTCTTCGATTATCGAAAAATCGGCCGCGGCCAATTATATTATATCGGCTCAGCGGTGCCGAGTAACGGACGGTAATCGACATCAATTTGTGACTATTTGTAGTAACACTATGTATGATATATATATATATATATTCAAGATATTAACTTGACAGTAAATTACATAATTTACAAAATGAATTTACAAACAAAATAAAATTAATATATATATTATTGTTATTATTATTATTATTATTATTATTAGTAGTAGTAGTAGTAGTAGTAGTATTATGTATTATTATTATATATTGATTTTGTTGTTGTTGTTACGTCATTTAGTTCATGCATACTTTATAGCGTGGCGTTAAACGCGTAAAAAAAACGCACCCTGCATACATTTGTATCCATTTTAAAAACATGATAATTAAGCAAAGCCGGAACCAAAATCAATGCATTTAAAATCATTTTGTAGGTAAACTTAAGTACATTTTTACCGTAATCAATAAGAATATGGCGCAAGTGAATGCTTGAACCATGTATTCACCCTATTCTGCAATTCATGTACATTTTAGCAATTTGCGATATCAAGCATTTCTTCAGTAAAGGCTCGATATATAACATTAACAAACGCGTACGGGATGTTGAACTCGCAGAGCATTACATAATGACCATCTTCCTTTCGTTGCTATTTTGTTTTGTATTTCTCAGATATGGCCTCAAATACAACTATGACCGTATTTGTCACGTATTACTGCGTGTCATGGTTTTTATTTGATAACCTTCGGAAAATTAACAGCAAAAATATCGCGGTTGTACTAGATTGAACCACGGATTTATGTTACGCGTTACAGGCCAAAACAATAGCAACATGCGACTGTAAACACGCAAGCCTATTTTATTACTTAATAATACCTATGAACAAATATAAGACTTTGTGTCGCTTCTCGCCATCTTTCTTATGATATCACATGTAAGGTAGTATTAAATTACTCTCTGACCCAAACACGATTACTTATGTAGAGTATGTAGAGAAAATGCAAAAAATGCTATTGATGTGTATTAGTATAGAGACCTATGTCAGTGACATGAAATGTATAAAATCGCGATTACTGATTCGGTGCGGCGTGTATAGTGATATGTTATCGACTAAAAACGGGGTTATTTGTCAACAAAAGTAGCTCAGTCTTCCACTCTGTTTCGAAATTGTGCAGTAATGAATTGCTTTTTTTTTTATACGCTTGCGAAAATAATTAATTTGTAAATAAAAATAGATTAAGGCAAATAATGCAAGAAAAACACCTATATTTTTCACCACTTGTCATTCTGCCTGCGAAATCATATTGGTCCGTTCTATTAGGACCAATTCCAGACCCAGCAGATATGATAATCCGTCCGTCCTTAATTAAGTAAAAATAACTGTTATTTTAGCATCAGACATTAATACAATAATTATACGAATTGCGGATTTTGACCATGACACTGAGCTTTCCAAAATTCATGCTGAGTTGGATCCGCACCTGTTTCGCTTTAGAGAATAAATGTATTGGCCGTACAAACAGTTGCTCCTAAAGAATTATATATGCCCATTGTCGAAGTGTCGGCTCGAACGTACGATGGCCGCACGAGATGTTTGAAAACGGTCATTTGTTAAAGATCATAACATTAACTCGCACAGATCTGCACCTTTAAATTATAAAACAAATAATATCCTCAACGTACGCATTCTACTGTTGAAATGTTATAGGGTTTGGTTTATTCGGAAAACAACCACGTCAAAATCTCAATTTTGCAGCGACGTTTTTGCTACTCCTATTTGCTGCTTCTGCTAAATTCACGTTTTTGCTACTGCTACTGTCATCTACTGCTACTGCCAACATCACGTTTTTGCTGCTGCTACTGCCATCTACTGCTACTGCCAACTTCAAGTTTTTGCTACTGCTACTGCCATCTAATGCTACTGCCAACTTCACGTTTTTCCTATCGCTACTGCTATATACTGCTACTGCTAACTTCACGTTTTTGCTACTGATACTGCTACCTACTGCTACTGTCAACATCACGTTTCTCCTACTGCTATTGCTATCTATTGCTTCTGTCAACTTCACGTTTTGTCTACTGCTACTGCTAACTACTGCTACTGCTAACTTCACGTTTTTGCTTCTGCTACTGCTATCTACTGCTACTGCGAACTTCACGTTTTAGCTACTTCTACTTCTATCTACTGCTACTGCCAACTTTACCTTTTAGCTACTGCTAACTACTGCTTTTGCCAACTTCACGTTTTATCTACAGTAACAGCTAATTCTAACTACCTCTACTGCTAACTTCACATCTGCTGCTGCCATCTACTGCTAGTGCCAATACACGTTTTTCCTAGTGCTACTGTTTTTTACTGCTACTGCTAGCTTCACGCTTTTCCAATGTCAAGTTCCCTGTGTGTAAATATTTCTTCCTGTAGCCAGCCTAACTATTTTGATTTTTGTCTGGAATATTTCACTAAATGTTAAAAACTAAATTGCCTGGTGAACTTTGCATGGTCTGGGAACTACAATGGGTGTTGACAGTGCACCGCGGTCTTGTTGATAGTGGCGTTCAGGGCAGAGTGCTGTTGTTGCTTGGTAAAGCAGGACGTATATCGAAACCCGAAGCGGGACGTAGGTTATGTTAAATCCGAAGTGGAGTATTATAACTGCTTTACGGTTGTGTAGTCCCAAGGGGACATTTGTGAAGGAAGTTTGATGGTGTGGTGTATCTGTGTAGAGTTAAAACGGAAAAGAGTATTGGGGTGAATATAAATCAACACTATTTTTGAATACATTAGTACTTATTTTTACTACGTATCAGTATACATTGTAACATGAGCATTTGATTACTGGCATTTATGTTTGTCATTTATAATGTGCATGTTTAATTACCGTTAATACATTTATTGATGTAACTTGTTAGGATTTAGACAGTGATACATTTCATTATTCTCAGAGACCGAAATAATTGTTTATATAGATGGTGAGCGTCCATTGAAGGGGTCTGAGGTCGAAGGTTGAAGATCGAAGTACATTAGTCTGAGGTCGAAGGTTGTAGTTCCAAAGTCAAAGGTTGTTACTCGTATGTCGTATGGACAGGAGAACATATCGTTGGAACATATAAACGCAAGGAAAGTGACTAATATAGGAAATCAAAATGCTGATAGAAAAACAATGTGACTTCAAGGGTGTATACATATCTTCAAATCATATACCAAGAGATTTCAATTGAGAGAATAAATAAAGTGTGAAATAGCAAAACCCCGGCCGGACTAATAGTGTGACATTTTATGAAGTGTTATATCCATGTTTTATATTTAAAGCATGCATGTGGTTTAATTATATGTAATGCAGGTACTTTGTGTAATCCTTGCTGATATATCTTAGATTTTTAGTAAACATCTTTAACATTTATATTTGTGTTATTACAACAACATTTTCAGAGACGGGGACTCGAATCGAAATTGTCACTTCGTGACAATTATATGGCGATCACGGCAGGACCAAACACTAAATTTGATTCGGTTGCCCTTTATCTGTTCATGTTGTGGTAAACTTTAAAAGCAATGGATTTGTTATTATAATATGTTAAACCTTGCTGTTTGTTTATGTGAGCAGTATTGTGTTACCATGTGAATATTTTGTTGGGTTTAAATTGTAAAGTGAGAACAGCTGATTAACCGCACTATCAATTTAGATCATGAATCAAGCTCACGCTATAGTCTAGGCGTGTGATAATTGTCTGCTTTATCAGAGAGGTGATACTCTGTGACTTAACAATACACTGGAGAGCTGATACGCGTGCCCTGTTAATGTTCATTATAGACTGGCGGACCGCAGTGGGTTGGGTTAAATTATTGCTGATATCTTAGAGATTTTAAACTGGTTAAAGGGAGAGTAGCAAATTAATTAAGATTTTTTTTTGTATCAGCGTGTATTTTTGCACCAATATTTTTGTTTTAGTTTATGAAATAAGTCGTCCTAAGTCTGCTAAAATGCGACAAAGATAATTAGGTAAAAGATTTACTGTATTTTAGACCCCTTCATTGAGTAAGATAGAAATAACTGAGTACCTAAACTTTAATATAGTAAGTTTTTGTAAAGTCAGTATTTGATCGCGAACTGTGAGATGGATATCGATCTAAAGTCGATCATCGAGGCAGGTAAGTTGCTAGGGCTTGGAGATGATAAATTGTTAGAGTATGTTGAAAAAGAAAAGGCCTCCATAGTAGAGCGATATGAGAGGCAAAAGGGACGTGAAATGCGTAATTATGAGATGGAACGTGCCGTTGAAATGGAGAAAATTAAGAAGGCCGAACACCTGTCAAGTCCATCACATCAAGGTAATAGTCATAAGATCACTGCGGAATTACCTAAATTACCACATTTTGACGAAGTAAGGATTATATTGCAATCAACATTGATCACATAGTCTTTTTGCAACGCTTGGAGCGTTTTGCCATAGCGGCAGGATGGGAAGAGACGTCGTGGGCGACGACATTAAGCGCCGATTTGAAAGGAACTGCGTTGGCAGTATATAGTCGAATGACTACTGAAGATGCCTTGGATTATAAAAAGGTAAAGGTAACACTGTTGAAGCGTTTTCAAATGACTGAAGAGGGCTTCCGACAGAAATTTAGAGGTTCAAAACCTCTTCCTAGTGAAACTACTTCCCAGTATTTGGTGAGACTGGAAAGCTACCTTGACAGGTCGGTTGAGTTATCGAAGACATCCCTTACCTATGAGGGCATTAGGGACTTGTTTGTCAAAGAACAATTATTAGAACAGGTAAGTAAACTCTTGGCGTTGTACCTTCGGGAGAGGAACCCGAAATATGTGGAAGAGCTGGGAATGCTTGCAGACACGTACAACGAAGCTCATCAAGCAAATGCAGTAAACCATTATAACCGCGGAAGCCGTGAGGAAGTAAAACAATGCTACATTTGCAGATCTACAAAACATCTTGCACGGGATTGCCCGTCTTCAAAGAAGGAAAAAGGTGGATCGATGATAATGAATGCAATAGCCACACAAGGTGTGCGAGGCAGGGGCGGGTATAACAGAGGTTGGTGAGGTGGACGTGGAAGCCAGAGAGGACAGTACAGCCAAACACAAGTTGAGGTGAAGGAACGCAACCTGGAGGCCGGGGACAGACAGGCACGAATGAAATTGGCTCAGCGTGCCGAGGGAAACTAGATGTGTGTTGCCGTGACGACGGTGAAGTGACGTTACAATGTGGTGATAGGCTGCCTGTTATGAGCGAAGGAATAAGAGAGAACACAGAGCCGCTGTGCATGGCAAAAGAGACTGTTAAAGTCCATGGTGATGCTAATGGAGATTCTACCTACACTAAAGATGACAAGAATGCTGAGATACTAGAGGAGAGAAATCAAATAGAAGAGGCAAACGCGTTTCAGACAAGAGCACAGAAAAAGGCAGAATGACAAAAGACAAAACCATTGAAGGTACCGTCCAGTATGCTTAATATCAACAGGGAACAGATTGAAGAAGAAGTGCAAAAGGATGAAACTTTAGAAAAGGTGCGATGTGATGTGGACAGTGGCAGGAGAATAGGCTATCGTAATGGAAGTGAGGCATGGTTCATGGCGGAGAAGAAGCTCATCTATCGCATATACAAGAAGGAGGACGGCAGTACAATACAGTAACTAGTAGTACCAAAGCTGTATCGGAATCACGTTTTGCAGGTGGGTCACGATAACCCAATGGCTGGACATTTGGGAACTAAAAAGACAACGGACAGACTTCTGGCAGAATTCTACTGGCCTGGAATATGCTCAGACATCAATCAATACTGTCAGTCGTGTAGTGTATGTCAACGAACATTCCAAAAGGGAAAGTCATACAACTACGAGTGGGTGACATGCCACTTATTGACACACCGTTTTCTAGGGTGGCAATCGATTTGGTAGGACCGATACATCCACCGAGCGAGGGAGGTCATCGTTTTATACTAACTGTGGGGGATTACGCATCCAGGTATCCCGAAGCAATGCCTCTGAAAAAGATCGACACAGAGACTGTCGCAGAGGCCTTGTTAGAGATTTTCAGTACGGTTGGACTACCGAAGGAAATACTGACCAGGTAAGCCAATTCACTTCAAATCTCATGAAGGAGATATGCAGTCATTTAGTAAATTGACAACAACACCATACCATCCCCAGTGCAACGGAATGGTTGAGAGATTCAATGGGACACTGAAGACTATGTTGCGAAAGATGACGGAAGAAGAACCAAGGCAGTGGGACAGGTTTATCCCAGCACTGTTTTTTCCATATAGAGACACAGAGCAGGAGAGTCTCGGATTTTCACCGTTGAACTAATCTATGGACGTTCTGTTCGGGGTCCACATACAGTTTTAAAGGAAATATGGACTGACGAAGAATCTGAGTCCAATACCAAGACTACATTCGAATATATGTTGGAGCTGAAGGAACGATTGGAAAAGACTATGAACGTGGCGCAAGAACATTTGACCAAGGCAAGCAAACGGTACAGTGTGTATGCCAATAGAGGAAAGAAGATGCGAACATTTGACGTAGGGGACTTAGCATTGGTTTTATTACCGACAGACAGCAACAAACTACTAATGCAGTGGAAAGGGCCATACAGAGTAGAAGAGAAATCCAATGAGAGAGACTATGTGATCAATGTTGATGGCAATAAGAAAAAGTTCCATGCAAACATGCTAAAGAAGTGTACAGAACGGCAAGATGAAGTATAGAGAAAGTGGTGTCTGAAAAGGCATATTTGTCCATTGCTGAAGATGACCAGGAAGAGACGTTTGTTGGTGGCAGGGCTATGAATGTTGAGTTACCAAGACTGACCAGTTCGGAAACAATAGAAGATGTTGACATAAACCCAGACCTAACTGAAGACCAAAAAGGGAAATTAAGGTCATTGATCAAAGGGTAGGGTGATGTCATAACTGATATCCCAGGAAAGACAGATGTTGGAACACATAAAAACAAACTGACAACTGATGTGCCGATCAGATCGAAAGCATATCCAGTGCCACAAGCAGTTAAGACGGAGATAAAGAAAGAAATAGACAAAATGCTGGCAGCAGACATCATTACACCGTCTGATTCAGCCTACGCATCTGGAATAGTGATGGTGAAGAAGCCTGATGGGAGCAACAGATTTTGTTGTGACTATCGGAAGATTAATAAAGTCACTGTATTTGATGCAGAACCGATTGGAAATCAGGATGAAATTTTCTATAAGCTACGAAAAGCAAAGTACTTCACGAAAATGGATCTAGCTAAAGGGTTCTGGCAAATGGAAATGGATGAAGAATCTAGAAAGTATACTGCATTTACAACATAATTTGGATTGTTCGAATTTCGCCGGATGCCATTTGGTTTGGTTAACTCAGGGGCATCGTTTACTAGGATGATGAGAAAAGTGTTACAAGACCTTGATGCAGTGGAAAGCTATGTTGAAGATATCATTGAGTACACAAAAGACTTTGAAAAACATTTGAAGCAGCTGAAGGAACTGCTAGAACGTTTGAGAAAGGCCAAGTTGACAGTGAAACCCTCAAAGTGTAAGCTTGGCTACTCGACAATTGACTTCTTAGGACACACCGTAGGAGACGGAAAACTCGAGCCAGACAAAGGTAAGCTTAAAACCATCATGCAGTGTGCTAGACCGGCAACAAAGAAACAGGTAAGATCATTCTTAGGTTTAGTTTTATATTACCGGAAATTCATTCCAAACCTCAGTGCCGCGGCAGCCCCATTGACCGATGCCACGAGACTGGGTAAGCCAGATATGATAGAATGGAGGGCAGCTTTGGAAAATTCGTACAAAAGTCTTGCAAAAGCTTCGTCGAAGTCACCGAGATTGCGTTTACCAGATCCAGACCAGGAGTACAAACTGAGGACAGACGCATCAGGTGTAGGAGTAGGAGCGGTTCTCATGCAAGTACATGACGACGACACATTCCCGGTCATGTATGCTAGCAGGAAGCTCAAGCCCAATGAGGTAAACTATTCCACGATATAAAAGGAGTGTTTAGCTTTGGTGTGGGGGATCCAGAAGTTCGAGGTATACGTATATGGTTGGAAGTTTGTACTGGAAACAGACCATCAACCATTGGCGTTCTTAAGTAAAGCACAATTGTCAAATGCACGCGTGATGCGTTGGGCATTAGCTCTACAACCATACCATTACAGGGTGAAATACATTAATGGGTCGGAAAATGTTGGGGCAGACTTTCTCAGTCGTCACCCACCAGATAATTATAATGAAACATGGTAGTTTCATCTTGAACAGGGGGGTAATGTCAAGTTCCCTGTGTGTAAATATTTCTTCCTGTAGCCAGTCTAACTATTTTGATTTTTGTCTGGAATATTTCACTAAATGTTAACCCCTAAATTGCCTGGTGAACTTTGCATGGTCTGGAAACTATAATGGGTGTTGATAGTGCACCGCGGGCTTGTTGATAGTGGCGTTCAGGGCAGAGTGCTGTTGTTGCTTGGTAAAGCAGGACGTATATCGAAAACCCGAAGCGGGTCGTAGGTTATGTTAAATCCGAAGTGGATTATTATAACTGCTTTACGGTTGTGTAGTCGAAAGGGGACATTTGTGAAGGAAGTTTGATGGCGTGGTGTATCTGTGTAGAGTTAAAACGGAAAAGTGTATTGGGGTAAATATAAATCAACACTATTTTTGAATACATTAGTACAGTATACATTGTAACATGAGCATTTGATTACTGGCATTTATGTTTGTCATTTATAATGTGCATGTTTAATTACCGTTAATACATTTATTGATGTAACTTGTTAGGATTTAAACAGTGATACATTTCATTTTTTATTCTCAGAGACCGAAATAATTGTTTATATAGATGGTGAGCGTCCATTGAAGGGGTCCGAGGTCGAAGATTGAAGTTTGAAGTTCATAAGTCTGAGGTCGAAGGTTGTAGATAGAAGTTCATTAGTCTGAGGTCGAAGGTTGTAGATCGAAGGTCATAAGTCTGAGGTCGAAGGTTGAAGATCGAAGTTCCAAAGTCAAAGGTCGTTACTCGTATGTCGTATGGACAGGAGAACATATCGTTGGAACATATAAACGCAAGGAAAGTGACTAATATAGGAAATCAAAATGCTGATAGAAAAACAATGTGACTTCACGGGTGTATACATATCTTCAAATCAAGAGATTCAATTGAGAGAATAAATAACGTGTCAAATAGCAAAACCCCGGCCGTACTAACAGTGTGATATTTTATGAAGTGTTATATTCATGTTTTATATTTAAAGCATGCTTGTGGTTTAATTATATGTAATGCAGGTACTTTGTGTAATCCTTGCTGATATATCTTAGATGTTTAGAAAACATTTATATTTGTGTTCTTACTACAAATAGTCACTTCGTGACATCCGACTGCAACTGCTATCTACGGTACTGCTAACTTCACGTTTTCCCTACTGCTACTGTTGTTTGTTGCTACTGCCAACTTCACATTTTTGCTACTGCTACAGCTAGCTACTGCTACTGCTAACTTCACGTTTTAACAACTGCTACTGCCATCTACTGCTTCTTCTAACTTCACGTTTTTCCTACTGCTACAGCTAGCTACTTCTACTGCTAGCTACTGCTACAGCTAACTTCACGTTGTTGCTTCTGCTACTGCTATCTGCTGCCACTGCAAACTGAACGTTTTAGCTACTGCTACAGCTATTTATTGCTACTGCTAACATTACGTTTTTCTACTGGTACTGCTAGTTACTGCTACTGCTAACTTCACGTTTTTCCTACTGCTTCTGCTACTGCTATCTATTGATACTGCTATCTTCACGTTTAGTCTACTGTTACTGCTAGCTACAGCTAATGCTAACTTCAGATTTTCCCTACTGATACTGCTACCTACTGCTACTGCTAACTTCACCTTGTTGCTTCTGCTACTGCTACTGCTACTGCCAACTTCACGTTTTAGCTACTCATACTGCTAGCTACTGCTACTGCTAATGCTAACATCACGTATGTCTACTGCTACTGCTAGTTACTGTTACTATTAACTTCCCTTTTTTCCTACTGCTACTGCTATTGCTATCTACTGCTACTGCTAACTTCACGTTTTTCCTACTGATACTGCTAGCTACTTCTACTGCTAACTTCACGTTTTTGCTTCTGCTAATGCTAGCTACTGCTACTGCTAACTTCGTGTTTTTGCTTCTGCTACTGATATCTACTGCTACTGCCAACTTCAAGTTTTAGCTACTGTTATTGCTATCTACTGCTACTGCCAATATCATGTTTTTCCTACTCCTACTGGTAGCTACTGCCACTACAAACTTCACGTTATTTTCTACTGCTACAGCTAGCTACTGCTACTTTTAACATCACGTTTGTCCTACTGCTACGGCTAGCTACTGCTACTGCTAACATCACGTTTTTCTACTGCTACTGCTAGTTTCTGCTACTGCTAACTTCACGTTTTTTCCTACTGCTAC